>JAJSOM010000235.1:0-57945 GCA_023052935.1 Piezodorus guildinii
ACCATGTCACAAATCTATGGCGCCCGAGACCAGGACAAGGACAATTTTTTAAGTTAAGTGCTGACTTTAATGGTTATTTTTTTTTTGTTAAAAGGAAATGAATAATACATTGGAAGAATTAAGTGACACTATTTGCATTGCAGTAATTCGCAAGCATGGTATTAGGTATAGTCAATTGCATCAACAAAGTTAAGACTTTTATGATTATCGTATCGAAGGAAAACATTTTATTTTTTATTTTAAAAATTGTAATATATTCCGTAAAACTTTATTGTATCGACAAAATATTTCTATATTGTTCTAATTAAGAAGAAAACATTTTATTTTTTTTTATTTTAAAAATTGTAATATATTCCGTAAAACTTTATTGTATCGACAAAATATTTCTATATTGTTCTAATTAAGAAGAAAACATTTTAATTTTTTTTTATTTTAAAAATTGTAATATATTCCGTAAAACTTTATTGTATCGACAAAATATTTCTATATTGTTCTAATTAAGAAGAAAACATTTTATTTTTATTTTTATTTTAAAAATTGTAATATATTCCGTAAAACTTTATGGTATCGACAAAATATTTCTATATAGTTCTAATTAGGAAGGAAAACATTTAATTTTTTATGGTAATATATCTTCCGTAAAAGTTTCTTGTGTTATTTAATACAAAATATTTCTATATTGATTAAAATTTTTTATTTAAAAGTAACGTTTATTAAACTGTTTTAGTAAATTTAGACTGTTTTATTTTAATTAAAATCTCAAACTAAAAGGTTTCAAATTAGGATTTTATTTACTTGTATTTAATTAAGATTTAATAATTATGAATTTTGTGGTTGATAAGAATTATTATTATAATAACAATATTTTATTTTTTTGTAAATAACTTTAGATAACAGAGAAAATAATTTTTTGTACAAAATAATTTTTTGTTTTTTATAAGGTATCTTATTAATCAAAATTTAGATTAATTAGAGTTTGAGAATAATTGTTATTTGTCTCATTAATTTATTTCTTAAACTTTTGTTTTGATAGGTTCATATAAGTTTTAAGACTTTGTTTTCCTGTTATTCAACTTGTACCTTGAATTTGTAAAGGACGCTTACCGAGTTTAATTTAATTTAAATTATATTTTGTTTAATCTTTTTACAGGTTTTTATTTTAATTGCCTTAAAGTAGGAATTTATTTTATTTTATCTTAAAGGAAAATTTTCTCCTGGTTCTATTATCGGTTTCCAGAGTGCTAGTTTATTTCTGTTTTTAAATTTTTTACGTTTTGTTTGCTTTGCCATAATGGGTAATCCCGACGTCTTGATATCGGAACGGGAGGATATATTTGCTGCAGTTCAGAACATTTTTACTAAATCAAACTCCTTGAGTGTTGATACAGTAGTTGATTTTAAACCAGTTTATGATAGGCTGGTCAATTACGAGTCGCGTTTTGAAAAGATCCAGTCCAAAATCCGTGAATACAACTCAACCGTGACGGGTACTAAGGACAAGGTCGAAACCTCAGCTGTACAAAATTCATTTTTCGATTTAGTCGACACCACTAAAGCGAATTATTATAAATTAATTAAAACGTGTACTCCCACGGAAAAGAAACCTGATGTTTTTTCTACCCCTACTTACTCTGTTCCTCAGGAGCTACCAAGAATTGATTTACCGACATTCTCGGGGAAATTGGAAGACTGGAATGAGTTCTATTCTCTTTTTGATTCTATGGTTCATAGAGAGAAATCTTTATCGACCATAAGAAAATTCCATTATCTAAGAAGTAGTTTACGCGGGGAAGCTTTGTCCCTTATCTCGGGGTTCGCATTAGAGGAAAGTAATTATTCCCTAGCCTATGATGCGGTAGTTGCTCGTTATCAAAATAAAAGACGGCTAGCCCGATTTTACATTAAAAGAGTGTTGGATTTCACCCCTCTAAACAATTCGTCCGCAAATAATTTGCAAAGATTTTTATCCGAACATGAAAATAATTTTTCCGCCCTATCGGCTTTAGGCATCGAAGATATGGGGGACTTCATTAAACTTCATTTAGCCCTCACCAATTTAGACCCAGGGACCAGAAGATCGTTCGAAGAGCGGATAAAGTCGACTGAGATTCCCTCTTATAGGGACTTAATAAATTTCGTCACGGAACGATCTAGAATCTCCGAGATGATGGCTCAAGAAGGCCGAGCGGAAAAACCGAATGGAAAAGAGAAATCCCGATTTACGAATCCCACTACAAATAGGCAGTATAAGAAAGAATCCTCGGGAATATATAGTATTTTACCTTCGGGTTCCTCGGTGCCAACAGATTCTGACGCTTCTGCCGACAAATCAAATTGTAATCCCGAATTCGAACGAATGAAAACCGAGTCAGTTGGTTGTATGGAAAGGTTATCCCCATCGACCAAAGTACGATCCAGAAATAGTTCTGAATCAATCGTTGACAATAAAAACATCTCAAAAGACTTACAGCCAGCTCTAACAGCTAAGAAATTAAATTGCTGGAATTGTGGTGGACCACATGTATATTCCAGATGTTCGCTACCTCGTAAGTTGTTCTGCTATCGTTGTGGTAACCCAGGAGTTTCCATTCACGCCTGCCCTAAATGTACTCCGGGAAATGGGCGAGGGAATCGGAAGTGAGGGTCATTCCTATTCCTACAGTTTTAGCTGACCCACTAAATACCGTTCCGTATCGTATACCTTTTTGTACCGCTAAATCTGATCTCGTTTCCTCAAATGTCGCCTCGAATTCTTTAGAAAATTTTACCGTACCTCTTTATCCCGTATCGTTCCCTAAACAGCTTTACATGGTTTTCCAAATAGGAAAACAGTGCCGAAGAGAGTTGAATTACTTGGCCCTATTTGACCCTGGTTCAACCACCTCATTCGTTGGACCAGAAGGGATCAAAATTCTCCTTCAACTGGGTTATGTCGTTGAGGAAATTCCCGAGTTTAATATTTGTGTCGCTAATGGAAGTACCAGTATTGTGGATAAAATATTCTCTATTCCAATTACAGTTGGAGGTAGGTCGTACAACATAATACTGTATGCTTTAACATCACTTCCATTTATGTTTTTGTTTGGATTAGATTTTATAGTTAATTCTAATATGTGCATGAATTTTCGTGAAGCAACCTGGTGGTTTCAAGACGATCCTAGCCATAAGTTTTCGTTCCGTCAGGATGTTCCAATAGAGGGAAGGGAAACATCAATTTGTGGTATTAATTCACTCAGTTCCTCAGAAAAGTTAGATCTGGATAAGATAGTTAGTGAAGGTTTGCTAACTCTCCAAGATTCTCCGGGATTAACAACCCGTATAAGACATAAGATAGATGTTATGGGTGCTCAACCTATTAAGCAACGCTCCTACCACTACTCGCCTAAAGTTCTTGAGGCAATGTACCAGGAACTCGATCGGATGTTAGAAGAAGGCTTAGTTGAGCCTTGCCAATCTCCATGGTCATCTCCGGTAGTCATGGTTCGCAAGGGATCGGGTTACCGGTTCTGTATCGATTTTCGCAAGGTAAACGAAGTTACTTGTAAAGATTCATATCCCATGCCAAATATGACTTCTCTTTTAGACGGACTTAGACAAGCGAGATATCTGTCCAAATTTGACCTTAAGCAGGCATTTCTGCAAGTACCACTAGCTGACGAATCTAGTAAAGAGATTACAGCGTTTACAGTTCCGGGCAGAGGGTTATTTAGGTTTAAAGTTATGCCTTTTGGGCTAACCAATTCACCTGCTACCTTTCAGAGGTTAGCCGATGCCATATTTGGACCCGAACTATACCCGTACGTTGTAGTTTTCCTAGACGATATTTTGGTTTGCACGCCAACCTTTAAATTGCATTTAGACATGCTTCAGAAAGTATTTCGTCGACTTAAAGCTTCAGGGTTGCGTATTAATCCCGATAAATGCAAATTTGGTTGTAAAGAAGTTAGATACTTAGGGTATTTAGTTAATAGTGATGGCCTGAGCGTTGATCCAGACAAAGTAAGTTCCATTACTTCGATCCCTCCACCCACCAATGTTGGGCAACTTAGAAGGTTCCTTGGAATGGCAGGATGGTATCGCCGTTTTATAAAAGATTTTTCCGCGGTTGTCTCTCCCCTTTCATCCTTGCTCAAACGCAAAGCTAAATGGATATGGTCAGGAGAGCAAGAAGCCTCTTTCAATGCTCTCAAGTCAGCACTGACTGAAGCACCAATATTAGCAAGGCCCGATTTCGAGCAGCCTTTTCAACTACAGACCGATGCCAGTGATACAGGTCTTGGAGCTGTCTTAACACAGATACAAGATGGCGAAGAAAGGGTTATCGCTTTTTGCTCACGTACCCTCAGTCCAGCTGAAAGAAATTATACCGTCACCGAAAAGGAATGCCTGGCAGTCCTGTTTGGTATCGAAAAGAATCGGCATTACTTGGAGGGATATTCCTTTACCGTTATAACGGACCATGCCAGTCTTAAGTGGCTTCTAAATTTGAAGAACCCTTCGGGTCGTTTGGCTAGATGGGCTCTTCGGTTACAACCGTATAATTACAAAGTGGAATACCGTAAGGGCAAACTGAATACAGTGGCCGATGCATTATCCAGAATTGCCGCAATAACTGTTTTATCTACAGGTATCGATCATGGCTCCTCTTCCAATGATATTTCGTCTTCGGGAACCCCTATATCGTCTGATGAATGGTACGATCAGACATTTTACAGAGTCCAAAAGTTCCCAGAATTTCACCCTGGCTGGTTGATAAAGGACGGGCAGTTACTGTATCATCGGAAGAACTCTTTGAAAGGAGAGTTGGAGGACCCCAGTGAGGAGTGGAAAGTGGTTGTTCCAAGACACCTGCGGAGATCTATAATATATGATAATCATGATCTTCCTCAGTCTGGCCACTTAGGGATTGATAAGACGTTCGCGCGGGTTAGCAGACTATATTATTGGCCGGGTCTTTATTCGGATATAAGCCAATATGTGAGACAGTGTGAGTTGTGTCAAAAGGTAAAACCCAGAAATACACCACCTCGTGGATTGATGTACCCTCGCTATAACAAGCAGCCGTGGGAAATCGTTTCTGTCGACATTATGGGTCCCTATCCTAGAAGCACTAAAGGCAACGTTTATCTCCTAGTTTTCGTCGATTTATTTAGCCGATGGGTGGAATTGTGTCCCATTAGGAAAGCTACCTCTTCGGTTATAGTGTCGAAATTAAAGTCCCGAATATTACAGAGGTATGGTGCACCTAGGAAATTAATTTCCGACAATGCAAAGAACTTTGTGAGTAATCTTGTTGATGAAGTAGCTAAGGAGTTCGGAATCAAGAGGGAGACTACTCCTCTTTATCACTCACAGGCAAATCCCACAGAACGGTCTAACCGTAATATAAAGCAACTTATCGTCACGTATCTCGGGAAAAAACACCAACGCTGGGACGAGAAGTTAGGAGAGATCCAATTTGCATTGAATTCCGCAGTTCAGGACTCGACCAAGTTCAGCCCTGCTTTCTTAAATTTCGGTAGAGAGCTAAGGCCTTTACACCAAGTTCTCGAGGGAGATATTCTAGCAGCTCGCGAAGAAGAACAGACTCGTTGGGCGGCAAAAGTGGCCAAATTGCCTGAAGTTTATCATGTCGCTGAGGAAAATTCTCTTAAAGCAAGCATAAATCAGAGTAGTCGTTATAATTTGAGACGCCGGAAAGATCGTTTCCATCCGGGAGATCAGGTTTTAAAAATGACTTTTCAGTTATCTTCAGCAGCAGATAAACTCGCAGCTAAACTTAACCCCAAGTATGAAGGCCCTTATACAGTTGTCTCAGTTACGGGTGGCGGGTCGTGTAAGTTAAGGGATCAGAATGGAAAGTTCGTAGGTTTATGGCATCCATCGAAGCTTAAGTTATTCCAAACCACCTGACGGACTTACCCGCTGGAGGGGAGTGTGTAACAAGTTTTAATTTTCCCGCTCGGTTTCGTCCGCCCGGTGTTTTAAACTTGAGCCTACATATGGAAAGTACAGTGTCGCCGCCTAGGGAGTACCGTGGAGGTACCGGAATTCCGCGATCTTAGGCATTCCGGTAGAAAGTCTCGTAACGTATCCATGTATGGAAGTACCGAGTTAGCAGGAAGCAGTATAAGGATATTTTTATTTAATTTTCTTCCGTCATATATATATTTAAAAGATACCCAGCGGTAAGCATCCTCTGTTAACTTTACTTTGAAGATTATTTGATATTATTTCCTTTTTATTTTTAAAACTGATTATTATTTAATTAATTTTAGTTGGTGTTACGAAGAATATGTTTTGCCGTATGCTTGTATGCCACAAAGGAAATAAAGTAGAAGATCGTTAATAATTTTATTTTCTAAGAACCTGGACCTTAACCGTTAACCATGTCACAGCATTTCCACCCATAGAACTAAATCTTTTGATCACTCCTTTTATATCCGTTCTGCAACCCTCTGGAATTCCCTAACTACTCATATTCGCCATGCTTCTTCCATTCTCTCATTCAAATCTCACCTTTCCCAACATCTTTTGGCATCCCAAATAGATGCACAACAAATGTAAATCTGCAACTGACTTATTTTAATTTTAATACAAGTTATAATTATATATTTTACCCTAAAGCTAGTGTGGAATAATTAGTTTTTTTTTTATAATTCCCTCAACCCTATCAGTAGCCTTTAGGGGATTTCTCTTCTTTCTTTCTTTTTTTTTTTTTTTAATCTTGTGTGTTTATCATCCATACTTTTTGTACATGAATGTATATAAGTCTAGGTAGTGTTTAATTTTTCCTTTTTGCTCATTTGTAAATAAAAATTAATTTTATTGTTTTCTTGACCAGACATATATGAATATCTACTGTTCATTTCTGTTATTCTTAAGGGACATAGTCCCAGAATAAAGTTTTATTATTATATATATATATATATATATTATATATATATATATATATATATATATATATATATATATATGTATGTATATATATATATATATATATATGTATACATATATATTATTATTTCAGAATTTCACACTTCCTTAGCCCTGCCAAGACCCAATGAGTCAAGGGTTGGGCTCTAATTATGATACATTTAATTTTTTTCGAACAGTAGCTGCTGTTTCCAAAATTACCGCTTGTTGAATCGCTAATAGAGTTTTCATGTGTAGATCTTGTTTTTCGAAGGATTCTTAAGACGAAGGAATTAGGCTGTTGCAAGACACGATAGTAGGGCAAATCCCAGACCTCTCCACTCCATAAAGTTGCTTCAGTTTCTCCGCCAAATCTTTTGAATTTTCTTTTCTTTTCAGCAAAGTTTGTCGTTTGAAACAGAAGGTTGTCATCTGTCGGCAAACATGGGTGTGCCATCATCTCTATAATTTGTGCCAGTTTTTTATTGCGATCGATAACCGAGGTATCTGGCAGATTATTTAACACGATGTTGTCAGTAATCATCGATTGATCCCAATAAATCTTAATTTCGTGACTAGCAATAATTAGTAGGGTATAATATTCGTAATATGGAAAATGGATGGATGAATGGATAGAAATTCATTTTTAATGCGATTGCCTGGTGAATGGTTTTCACTGCATTGTTATGTCTCTGCAAATACTCAAATCCAAATTAACAGATTATTATTATTTAAAGGGATAAAATTATACATATCAACCTTATTATAACTATGTATGTACATTTTTCCTAATATATTTTTAAATATTGATCAAGTTTTTAATACAATGTATATGGAAGTGTAAAGAGTTCAATGAATATTTTAAAAATTAGTAATGCTATTCTTTTCTTAGAATGAAGTATAGTACTGTTCTTCGCGAAACTTCCAATTTTAGTATATTAGGCATCGTAACAATCGTAACATGTTAGACTGGAAACCCATAGATCACCTGGCGACAAAGACAAAAAGACATTTTCACTTTCGGTACCCCAAGGCCTTGAGATGTCCCGTTGTCTAAGGTCTAGGCTCTATTGTAAATACTCTTCTAGGAATGGCTTGTGCAATGACAACTACCGCTACCGAACTGTCTTTGTGTCGTGGAGTTGTAAAACAGTTAGGAATCCTAGAGAATGGTGCAATAAATTTGTTGTGTCATCTAAAGAACACTGCAACAGTCAACGTAACGAGTTCATTACTCTTTACCACTATTTTCTCAGAAGCTGTTGAAGTTAAACATGGCAGAAAAGGAAAGTAAATGTTTACTTCATACCAGTATTTGAAGTCATGACTTCTTAAACAATTATCAGAAAACATCACAGTTCTTCTGACAGTAAATAGTATTTCATTATTCATCAAACCTTGCCAGTAAAATATTAATTGTGTTATTGATAAAATTCAATAACAATAATAAATTCATTGATTCAATAATTCAATCATTGAGTCATAGAATAGGTGATGTGTACCGAGAAAGGGTTAAATATGGGTTACAAGATTCCGGTTTTGGTGTATGCCGATGATTTGGTACTGCTAGGTGAAGACACGGAAACCATACAACTAAATACAAGTGTGTTAATAAAAACCGGTAAACAAATAGGTCTCGAATTAAATACCGATAAGACGAAATATATGATTAGTAGCAGAAATGGTGGCGGTCTTGATGAAATTAATATTTCAGGGCATACTTTTGAAAACGTAGAGAAATTCGAATATTTAGGTTCAATGATAACAAGAAAAAATGAAATCCAGGGAGAAATAAAGTCCCGGTTAAAGGGGGGAAATGCGTGTTATTATTCAGTTGCTAAATTACTTAGCTCGCGGCTTCTGTCTAAAAACTTAAAGGTTAAAATTTATAAAACTATTATTCTTCCAACGGTTCTTTACGGGAGTGAAACGTGGCCACTTACTTTGAAGGATGAACAACGGCTTAAGGTTTTCGAAAATAAGGTACTTCGTAAAATATTTGGTCCGAAGAGAGATGAGGCCACTGGGGAGTTTAGGAGGTTGCACAACGCGGAGTTGCGGAGTTTGTACCCTGTGAATATAATTGAGTTGATAGCATCGCGGAGACTCAAATGGGCGCGTAAAGTTGTTGGGCTCGGTGAGGAACGGATTCCGAGAAAGTTGGTATTCGCTGAACCGACTGGCAGGCGTCCGAAAGGTAGGCCGAAGCGTCGATGGGAGGATTGCATTAAGTCTGATCTCGGGGGCTTGGGCTTCACCGGTGAACGTTGGACGAGTATGTGCAGGCGAAGTTTGGTGGTATCGGCATCGAACCTTCGGGTTCGGTACGCCTATTATTATTATTATTGATAAAATTATTATTACGATTGTATAAATCAGAGAGTACTCAAAAAAAATGTTGTATAATTTAATTTTATATAAAAAAAATTGTAAATATTTTATTGATTCTTATTATATATCTTATTTTATAGTTTTGACAGATAACGGCTTGCTAAACAAGTTGAACGAATTTGGTGACCAACTAAAAGATAAAAGAGGAAAAAAAAAATTTATTTATTTTTTATTTTTATATATTAATAATAATAAATTCTTTATTTATTCTGGGACATGTCCCTTTAGAATAATATTACAAATTTTACATAAAGAAACTTTAGTGTCTTAGAGTATAATAAAACAAGCAAAATAATAAAAATAAAGACAAATATAAACTATTATAATAAATTGAAAGATACCTTCTGATAATAATAACAAAACTATAAAAAAATAAAATAAAGAGAAAATGTCCACACACACACACTATGTATATATATATTACATACACACACATACACATATCTGTATACATATATAAATCCGAAATACAAATTTTAATTAAAAGAACTTTACAATATTGGTGGAATATTAATGAAATAATACAGTAAATGTTCAAATACAACACAAATAAAATATTATATTCAAATTATCGTTTCTATGTTTTTTACTGCTTTTTATTGAGATTTTCGAATCTATTTAGGTCTCTTTGGGAATTGGATAGAAAGGAAGTGATTGAATAGTCGGGATTTAAAGGTAGGAAGAGTGTCAGAGTGACGAATATATGAAGGAATAGAATTCCATACGGACGAGGAACGGATGAGGAACGATCTGTCGAAAGCTGCGGTTCGATGGGGCGTCACATACAGGTCTGAAGGCCGCGAACGAGTGTTTCGGGCGTGGACGGAGGATATGAATGAAAACATTTCTGAAATGTAGGACGGGCGGTGGAATTGGAAAACTTGAAAGAGGAAGGATGCCAGGAAGTATTTACATCGGTAGGACGGGAAAAGCCACTTCAACTCTTCATAGAAGTGGGTGACAGAAGTGTCCCTGGATATCCCGAAGATAAAGCGTAATAAGCAGTTAAATAATCGTTTTAGTTTAGCTCCAAGATCCCAGAGACACCCCCATACACCGCACAGCAGTAGTCGAAGTGGGGGAATATTAAGGAGCAAACCAGGAGTCTACGGGTTTCAAATGGAAGGAGTTGACGGTGATGATTTAGGAGTTTTAAGGTGGATATGGTGCGTCGAGAGATTTCAGAGACATGGTTCTTCCAAGAAAGAGTTTGATCGAGGGTGATCCCAAGGTTTTTAACGGTTTGGTGGAAGGTTATTGGATTATTATTGAGGAACAGTGTTGGGATTGGAGGAAGGGTTTTAAGGAGGGGATTGGAGCCTATTACAATCGCCTTTGTCTTCTCTGCATTTAACTTAAGCTTGTTGGCTGATGCCCAGTAACTAATTCTGTTCAAATCTTCTTGAAGTTTTTCAGTCGCTTGTAATAGGTCCGAAGGAGGGAAGGATAGGTAAATTTGGATGTCATCTGCATACATATGGTATTGGGAGTGATATATATGATGGGGAAGATCATTGATATAAATAGCAAACAGAGTGGGGAATAGTGATGAGCCTTGAGGAACGCCACGGAATAGAGGCAAAGTCTTGGAAGGAGGTTGGCCTGGAACTACCACGTACTGTGATCGGTCGGAAAGGAAGGATTTGAACCAGCTCAAGGAACTGTTTGATAATAGGAGTTTTTTTAGCTTAGTTAGAAGGATTGTATGGTCAACGGTATCGAAGGCTTTGGAAAAATCTAGTAGAATTAGAATGGTTATTTTTCGGTGTTCAATGGCGGATTGGAGGTCTTGGATTATTTTTAGGAGAGCAGATTGTGTTGAATAACCTGGTCGGAAGCCGGATTGGAGTGGGTTGATAAGGGAACGTTCTTCTAGAAAATTTGATAACTGATTTTGAACAATGCGTTCCAGTGGTTTAGAAAGATTTGAAAGCAGAGATATAGGACGGAAGTCGGATGGTAAGGAAGGATTAGGAATTTTATTTAGTGGTCGAACTAAGGCGGTTTTCCAAGATACAGGGAAAATGGAGTTTTGCAAGGAAAAGTTGTAAATATGATATAGGATCGGTATAAGAGCTGGGAGACAGGATTTAATTAATTTTACTGGAATGTTGTCCGGTCCGTAATCGTTTGTGTGGGATTTATGAATAGTAGTTATTAGTTCGTCATATGACACATGGGAAAAGAAAAAACTTTCTGGATTGAAATCATGATGTTGAATATCGGTTGGGGAGGATGAACCAGGAGATAGGGAAACGAAATAATTATTGAGATCGTCTGGTGTAACAGGAATGGTATTGCATTTATTGGATTCTGGAAAGGATAATTTTCCGAGTATTTTCCATTTCGATCTAGAATCTGGTGCATTGGAAAGGGAGCTATGAATGTAGTGGGATTTAGCACGTCGCACTGCTTCTTGGGTTTCATTACGGAGAAGTTTAAAACAAGTATAATCATCTGGAAAGCGAGTTCGGCGAAATTTCCGTCTTGCTGCCTCTCTTATTTTCATCACATCTCTTATTTCAGGAGTCAACCAAGGAGCAGTGGGACGGCGTAAGGTTTGGGTTTTTAAGGGAGCATGCCTATCTAGTAAGGTTTTCAGGTTTGAGGTGAGAGAGGAAATCATAGGATCGATCGAATTAGAAGAGTATATGGTGTTCCAATGGAAAGATTCGAGGTCGGTTTGGAGGGATTCGAAAGAAAGGAGGTCCAAATTACGGTAGGAGACTACTTTAGGAGTGAAGGATTTTACCGGTAGATTGTATGAAATCTCTATGAGGTCGTGCGATGAAAGAAACGGGACCGGGTGCTGAGAGGATGAAAGGACTTTTAGAGAGGAGTCGGTTATGTGAAGGTCTAACCAGGTGTCAGAGAATTGAGTATGATGGGTAGGAAAATAAGGAACAAGGTAAAGATTTAGGGAAAAAAGTAGGTTTAAAAAGAAGGATTTATCGGATGATTCAACTAACATATTAATATTGAAATCTCCGGAGATGATAATACTGGAGTAACTGGAGACCAATTGGACTAGGGATGTTTCAAAAAGGCTGTCGAAAGGAACATGAGGAGCTCGGTATACAACACCGTACAGGACAGGAGATGAGGCAGTTGAGATTTCCACAAAGAGGTATTCAATATGAGGATCATCATGAGAAGGGGATTGGAGTAGGGTTTTGGCCTTGAGAGAGTCATGTATATACAGCCCCACCCCACCACCCCTGCGATCAGATCTATCATGGCGAAGGAAGGAATAATTGGTAAGGGATACTTGTGAGGAAGGAATGAAAGGTTTTAACCAAGTTTCGGAGATAGCTATGATGTGGTAAAAATTATCTGTAAAATACTGTTGGAATTCATCGTAGTGAGCAATGAGGGATTGAGCATTAACGTGACAGGAGATGAGGATATTAGTCATAACTATGGAAGTGGAAATTGGGATAACTGTAAATGGATAGGGAATTAAGGAAAGTGGAGAGCGAGATATTGAGTACAGTATTGGCATCTAATAAGAAATAAAAAAAAAACCAACCACATTGTAATGATGAATTGATTATTCGTAAAAGAAAATATGAATTCAGACTAAAATAAGAAAAAATTGCAGCCAGATAAAATATATAGAAAACGATTTTAAAATAAAATGATGTAAATAAAACACAGCTGTTACAAGAATGTAAATGAAATATAAAAATATTCCAAAATAATAAAATGGCATTTATGCCTGTTAGATTGCAAGAAAAAATTAACAGAAATGAACGATCTTTTTTAAACGGATAAAATAAAAATATTACAATATTGTAGTAACCTAAAATGAAAACTCAAGAAAAAATATCTAAATCGGACGGTTTGTTTACAATTACCGCCGGGTAACCATCAGACTTCCTACACCTGACACGCCCACCACTAAACCATACATACTTGATCTTGGATGACACCTTTTTCTGCCTGGCCAGCCAGTAAAGATGCCTGTTAGTGGGTGTCATCGCCTCGCTGAGGTAGATAGGATGGCTGTTATTACCGTCCCACCCCAGGTGCCGCGTAGTAAGGTCCCTTTTGACTCTTCTCTGCCGAATTAAGTCATCTTTCACCGCTTGCCGGACAAACCGCGCGATGATAGTCCCCGGGGCTCCCGTTTCCTTGGGCCTGAGGCGTACAGCGTGGTCCAGATCTTCCAGGCCCAGCTTCACGCCCAGGGCTGCGCCGACGTTGAGTATGGTGCCAGTCACGGTCTCACCTGGCTTTTCAGGAATACCTCGTATTTCTATAGTATTTTTTAATTGAATTTGTTCGGAATTATTCAAGCGGTCTTCCAAAACTGAAATTTTTTCTTTTAATAAATTATTTTCTATCGACAATTTCTCTACTTGGTTTTTTTGTTGTTCGAGAAGGTTTTCAATTTTTTGAAGTCTCTCCATATTTTCGAACGAGAGTTCGGACTGCTTCTCGAGAGTTTCTTTGATGTCTTTTAACTCGTCTATCCCTCGGAGCCGAGCCTTCATCTCTTTAACCTCCTCAGTGAGCGCCACTAGTAAGTTTATCATTGTAGCAGGCTCGTTGACCGATGATGATCGCGAAGTCGATTCGCAGTCAAAGCAAACCCACTTTTATAAGCCTCTGGGTCGGTCGTTTCTAATTTAACACATTTTGTGTGAAAAATATTTTGACAAAGTGCGCATATCAATTTTGATTTTTCGTCTCTTCCGACCGATTTGCTACACAATTTACAATTAGCCATTTTTTTTTCCTTTTAATTATTTAAATTAAATTGCGAAAAAAAAAAAATAATAATGACTATAATACGTAATAGTGTTGCGTGTTTATTCGAAGACCTGTAGGATTAGGCTCGTAAACAAACTATCCCCACCACTAACACTCGACAGCACCAAGTATGTAAAGTTTTTATTTTTTATAGTTCTAGAAGTTGATTATTAATATTAACTATACTGCAATATATAGTTACCTAGTGAGGATAATCAATTTGTAAAGTTGAAAGGTTCAGATGTTCAGTAAAAATAAAACAAATGTCACAGAAATAAACGGCCGAGCTCCTTACACTACAACAGCTACTCTAAGACTGAACTGTAATATAAACGTATAATATACCGCTGGAAAAAGAATGATTTTTAGAAAAATAAACATTATATTATACACAAAATTGTAAAAGGTAATGTTAAGTAACGAACAGAGCATAAACGTATTACTGATAATTAAGTATAAGTAACAATTTAATATAGTTATGTTATTTAATCTAAATCAAATGTTCCTATAAAACTGAATACATTTTTTATTTAAATTAACTTTTAATTTAAATCTGTTTTCATAAACTTTACGTTTATGCAATAATTCCTTAATTGACTTCAACAGTCGAGCTAACTGAAAGTCGTGTGTTGCCCGCACCCGATTTTTTAACATTACAATTACTTCCCCTTTATATTTCATGTATAGTTATGCGAATATAACATGATGCGCTATTATAAATAACCAAAGAGTTCACTGAACGTCTAATCGTAAATTGTGAAATTGAAGAGAGTCATGCGACTTAACATGATTAGGCCACCAATCAACGATTAAACCCGAGTATCATCCAACACGTTTTCTCTTATCAATCTCAATATGAATGATTTATGATTAAAAATAATGAATCAATGAACGAATTTTTCCTATCCTCCTGGAAATCTATCCTGATCTAGTTTGGTTCTTTCGGAGAATAAATAAAGATTAGATAACTAGAATATAATGTATAAAATGGCTTTTTGTTTGAAAAATTCCGTGATTCACGAATCCACCTCATGCCAATGCACAGTTAGAGAAATCTGACTTGGATCTGTCCACAACAACTTTGAGAATTAATCTTCACACATCATATTTCAGTTGAATGTAGGTAATATATTCAGACCATGAGTGTTGATAGCGAACGCAATAAATTAAAATAAAATTTATTAACTGATCAATAACAAATCTTTTCAGTAATTTCATTAAATAGTTCATCACAATTTCATTAAAGTATAAATAGTCAGCTATATGTTACAAAATCAATCTAAAATTAACAAAGGAAGATATAATGATTCCTCCTAATTTTAAATTGGGTTCATCATAAAAAAAATATGTATTCGTATTCTCTCCTGTATGTTTAAATTTATAACTATTTACAAGTACGCATTAGAATAATTCGTACATAACTGAGCTCCTCACCCCCGCTCCGATATCCATTCATTAAATAATAGAACCCAATCAATCAATATTTATGCCCCATCAGATAGAACTGTATCGTTTCACAAATCGTTTCTCGTTCGCTCCTCCTTTTGAAATTCGTTGCCTATTTCTATTCGTAAAGCCATCTCTCTTTGTTCCTTTAAACATCAACTCTTCCATTATCTACTCGAATCTCAATCTTCCGTTTCATTTTAAAATATATGTATATGTAGTTTAAACATATGTGTATATAAGTGTGTACAAGTAGGTAAATATTTATAGATATATTGAATAGTTGATCATTTTCTTTTTGTTTTTTCAAAATGTGACTAGGAATCCATAAAGCTTTTTTTTTGCACATTGTCTTTATTCTAAGCGGACTTGGTCCCAGAATAAAAATATTTTTTCAAAAAACAAAAACAAAACTATTGCATTATTTATTTTTAATACCAACAAATTCGTATTTATATTCATAGAGAACCGTTTTGACATTAGTGGACTTCATAGAGGAATACAGGAGGCTCGTTTTTATAGCTATTTCATTATTTTTCTATTTCTATGTATTTTCTATGTAAAAATACTACTACTAAAAACAGTATTACAAAAAAAAAAGTAATGTTTATGTTTTAATTTATACTGTATCAGTGTTTATTAATCAACTTTGAACACAGTTAGAACACAACGCAGCGAGTAGCTTGGTTTAGGTTAAACGTTTCATTCATTGCCAAAAAAAATTGTTAAAGTATTCTTTAAAGTAGGATTACTAAATTAAAAATATATACCTAAAAATGTATACATCTGGGTCATCTATAACTATATAATGCTATAATACTTTTGTATTGGATTTTTATTTTTATAATGGAATAAAAAATCGAAAATCATATTTGGAAGAATTATTCTTGTCTTTATTTAATAAATACTTGAGGAAATACGCAAGATGAAACTCTTTATCTTTTCTTTTAAACAATTTTCAAGGATAACAAAATAACGAAGAATTTAAATGAGTATAATTGTATATTTAAGAAGATTTCTGTTGTCTGCAGGCCCCCAATGGTAAAGGCCAAGATTACTATCATTCACTACTTTTTCCTAGGATCGCTACCAGATAGCTACCGTCATAAATTTAAAAAAATGGCCAGCGGTCTTAACCCGAGGGACGTTTCACTTTCTTTGAGTTCATAGCAAGTGCAGTGTAGTCCCTACGAAGAAACCTGCACAACCCACTTGACGACAGAGAGTTGTAAATTTCCCAGTCCAGGACTACATTTGGAAAAGGTCGGAGTAATAAGCCTTTGACTTTTTGCTATATAGAAAGGATTTGAGACATTTACATACATTAAAAGAAGCTAAAAGTTTATTATTTGTTCTGAATGATCTGGTTCGGGCTAAATGTTTGCTTAAGGATTTTTTCATATGTAAAATATTTGGTACAAAAAAAGGAAAAACAACTCTTGCGAAGTTTTTGTAAATATATAAAGTAGTATAAATGCAACTTAATGAAGAATATTACTAGAAACCTACAAAGTATTATGACTATAAAGCGCATATTCATTAAAGAGTATTATGATGCAAAGGATAATCCCAAATAAAGATGTTGTATATAACTGTTGGTAACATTTTATTTATTTTTTATTATCGCTTAGCTATTTTCTTATAATATCCTTTATACTAATTTATAAAATTTATGGTTGTATATGGACTGATTTTAATATTACTCAATATAGAAGCCTCTATCCTGTGGTGTCCCTCAGGGGTCGTCTCTATCCCCCACCTTATTCGCTATCTACATTAATGACCTCCCTCTCTTTATCCACCACTCTAAATACCATTTCTATGTTGACGATTTCTAAATATACCTTTCCTTCTCACCTTCCGACCTATTACCAGCTATAGACTACAAGAGGACTTAAATCGAATAAGTCACAGGGCTGTAGTCAATAAGTTAAAACTAAATTCTGAAAAAACAAAAGCAATTCTAATAGGATTTCATCAAGTGCTGAAAACAGTTCCACATATCCCAACCCTGTACCTAAATAGTAATCATATAAAGTTCCACCCCACTGTCAGGAATCTGGAAGTAACCTTCGACCAAACTCTTCCGAAAATCATATTTCCGAAATCTCTCGTCGTATATCTTCAACCTAAAAGCGACTGTATTCCCTCCGTCACCTATTCCCGCTTGAAACCCGAAAACTTCTCGTTACCTCTCTAATATTTCTCCTCTTCGAATATTTCTGTACGGTATACGGTGGTGTTTCTGGGGATCTCGAGGTAAAAATTAAACGCTTAATTAATTGCTTTGTCCGATTCATTTTCGGGGTCCCTAGGTACACCTCCGAATCCCAATTTTATGGCGAGTTGAAGTGGCTTTATCCTTCCAATCGTCGAAGTATTTCCTTGCGTCATTCCTTTACCAAGCTATCCAATCCCGGCGTCCATCATACATTTTGGACCTCCTACAATTCAAATCCTCTGTCCGTTCCCGTTGTACACGCTCCAGGCCTTCAGATTTATACAGTAAGGCCCACCAAACAGCACATTTCGACAGATCCTTTCTCATTCGATCCACAACCCTATGGAATTTCATTCCTCCTTCCATCCGCCATTCCAATTCTCTTTCTACCTTCAAATCCCGCATATTTAATCACTTAATGAATATCCAGGCTCAATAAAATAGTAAATAAGCTTTTTTATTTATTTTTGTTGTTGTTTTCTTATCAATTTAATATGCCTATTTTATATAAGTAATTATTAACTTCTTTATATGTATTTAATATGTTCTAAGACTCCAAAGCACTTTTTGTACATTCTGTATATTTTGTTCTAAATGAACATGTCCCAGGATAATAACAATTGTATTTATTTATTTATTTAAAGAATTGTTTCTGAAAAATAAAATTATAACAATATATTAATCGTTCATGTGTTCAAACGGTCATTTAATTTATTTTATTTTTTTTAAACTTTTTTATTCAGAGATAATACAAAATGCCACTTTCTGGGGCAATAAGTATTACAGCTGGAAAAAATAAATGATCAAAAAAGTACAAAATAAACTATTACAAGAATAATTAAAAAAATACTAAATAAAGAAGAAAAATAATTAAAAAATAAAATTTATTAAAAGGAAATAATAAAATAAAATAATCATAACAACCTTGGCCACATTCATACCTTTATATAATATTTGCACACTGTCCCTGGGATCTGAAGAGGGTTTCGAGGAATAATGCCAGAAGATCCCAGCGCCTTTCAGTCTGCCGCGTCACCAGTCTTGAGAGAAATTAAGAGGTCATTTAGTAGATATTTCTATTGAAGAACAGTCGATGGAATTCTTTGTTTTTTGGTGAAAATGCAATTTATTTCTATTTTACTAACTAATATTTTAACCATATGTTAGCATATTTGGTTCTTAAAACATATATTTCTTATTATTTTTTTAAAAATTTATTTCGTTATCAGCGTTGTGCTGATTTTTAAAATATTGTGTATTATTATGCGTTTCTTTTAATACTGTTGAAACATGTATTGGAACTGAATACATTGTCAGGCTAGCCCAATACGTTACTGAATAATGACTTAGTAGTACCATAAAATTACCATTACACAGGAGTATTTATTAGTATTATGATGATCTTATTTTAAGATTTTGCAATAGATCTCTACTTTCTTTGCATATCTTTCTCAAGTTATAGTGACCAAAGACTATGACATTCAATTATTGAGTATTTATAATTTAGGATAAAATCGAGTTTCACCATGTAAACCCGTTCACCATGTAAAGTTCTTATACAAATGAACTAAGATTTATGTAATAATATTTAATAATTACTTGTTAGGATTAAAGTTCAGATACTTATATAATTCTACATGTTCCTGTTCATATAATAAAATAATATTTGCTTATTTCCAACCAAATAACTAACTAAAGATATAATTATATGAATTAATATTGTTTTGCTTTCAAATAATTGTTTTAAACCCAAGAAAAATTGTATTATATGTAGTCTCAACGAAAGAGAGGACTAATTCCACATTTTCATTTGATGTCCCATACACATATACATATATATCCCATCCCATATACATCATTCCGTACCCATTACATCTCTAGAGCCTTAAATATGAACAGTACAAATTTTATCGCCCTGTTTACCACCGAAGATATTGAGGAATTAAAAAACATTTTTGTTATGCCAGGCAATGTTGCCAAATTAGATCATTTGTAATAAATAAATAAACTTATTTGTTAACTTTATTATATTATTTTGCCGTGTTATGTAAAATAATATATTTCAAATATTGGAAACTATTATATCATTCAAATGTTGCCTTTGCATTATTTTGTTATAAGTTTTATTGTAATTTATTACTGTTCAATGTACCTAGAGCTGATAAGGTGGTGAATTAGTATCTCGTTTTGTATTATATATTTGTTATGTATAGGGGTTACCCCGAAAGCTAATAAAGTTATTCTCAATAATTGTTTTCATTGTTTTGTTTTCAATTTTCCTAGGAGGAACTGAAGTGAATGTGATAAATAAAAACTTAAAATGTGATTAAAAAAAAAAAGGATAAGGAAACATATAAATAGTAAGAAATAGAGTGTTTGTTAATTGTCGCCACTCTTAAAAAGGTAACTAGCAAACTATTTTCTAAGAACTTATAGTTGTACAAGATAATGTGCGAGACATGGCTACACAAGGCTACAAAACATTTTCTCCAAGCTTTAAGTAAATGTTTCCATTACCCCAGAAAAGCTACTGCAATTGCTTCTGAAACTGCCCAATCATAAATTTAAAATGAAACTGACAGTGAACCTTTTCACTTTCGACCGTACGGTTCAGACCCAAGAAGAGACGAACTGAGTCCTTTTGTAAATTTCACTTTCTTCAACAAAAAGGATAAGTATTGACGAAAGATAATAAATCAGTTATAAGATTGCACATTACATGAAAGTGTCTAATCGACTATTTTATTGATACTTTACTTTACTATTAATTGATACTTAACTATTTTATTGATACTTTAGTTTTTATTATTATTTTATTGGCTTACATTATAAAGTATTGTTTTAAGGAAAACTAGTAATGATGGATACAAATTAATTAGTTTAAAAAATTAAAACAAATATATATATTCCTTTTTTTAAAAAACTAACCTATTTGAATACATTGTTTTCTTTTTTTGCTACATTTATCAGAATAACTTTTTTTTTTTTTTTCTTATCTCCTTTATTGTTTAACACTCATGTAACAAAGAAAAACAACGCTGCAAAAAACACACACACACACACACACACACGCATATATTATATATATATATATATATATATATATATATATATATATATATATATATATAATTTATGAGCTGGCCAACATAAAACTTTTAAAAAAATAAGGAAAAGGGCACAATAACAACTCTCTTGATGGCTTGTCAAACACTGATTTATTGATTCATATAATCCTCATATAGGATCTTAGGATATTCATATATAAGGCTTAGGATGCTTTCGTCGGCGGTAGTTTTATTTGTTCAAGTTGTACCGTACGTCTCCTTTTTGGGTCAGTTATGCTCAAATTGTGACCAAATTATTCTACCTAATCACAACCACGCGGAAGGGACCCTCGTAACGCAGTTCGTAAGTTCCATTCCCCCATTCGTTCCTACCCGACGGTACACCACCATACCAATTTTGATGAGACCCATCAAATCCCGGATCCCAAGAATATGGCGCGCAAAACCCGACGCCGCTTTTCCCACTCGATGCGATCGCGAACTGTAACCCACAGTTTCTTAAGCGCAAGGCTGTTGTCCCAATGTCCTCGTCTTACAGACGATCTGGCGACGCTTATCGTTCACAGTTTCGTCGAGTTCTTCCATGGCCACCGGACGCCCCTCATTAGACCCCTCGTCGCCCGTCGGTGCGTCTTCATTTGAAATCCACTCCGTTCCACATTCGAAGCATCGAGTACGCGATCACTTGGCTACTAGGTGTCCAATCTTGCCACACCCATGGCACTTGCGATCCTCTCGCCGTTCACTGTTTCTTGGTCTCGTCTAGCCTGACCGTCGTTCTCCTTGCTGGGATCTTTCTCTTCTCACTTCGCGGTACTCTCTCTTTCTTCTTTTCCATCTCGGAGCGACCCTTGACTGGTTTTACGAAACTCTCGTCCAACCTGGCTCCTCTATCTCCATTCGGGATTCCTCCTCTCTGGTACTGGCGTCCTTCATCTCTCACGCTCATTCTACGACTGAGCGCTCCCTCTGAAACCCTTCTCTTTTACCGGTTTCATTTGCCAGCTGCACCTTTAAAATGATTACCAAAAAATCCATTCTAAAGTGGACCTCCTTAACACTCGCGGTCTCTCACATTTTTTCGGTTATCCGGTTGAGCTTCGTAAGCAGTCCTCACGCATACTGGCCATTATCCTGACTTCTTTAGTCGCTCCTTCACGATGCCCCAGGGTGTCTCCTCGTCCCCTTGGGTATGATTCAGAATGTCCCTCCTGACGTTGCAGACCACCGCAGCCTTCAATGCTTCAGTATCCTCCACATCTAATAGGTTTTTGGATACTTTTGATACAGGTTTTTGAAGATGATCCTAGCCATCAGTCGATCGCCCCCTTTTTAAAAGTGAATTAGCTCACCAATCTCCCCGGTGAATCTGTCAAGGTCGGATATTACTTTTCTCAGATCCTGGGCGGTTGCCGTTTGGACTTTTATCCATTCCAATGTCGTTCTGTGCGCCAACGAAAATTCCGGTAGTAGCGGGAGTTCATTTGCCGCCGCCGGTGCTGGTCCAGTTGGTGGTACGTTCAGAACTGCCGGTCTTAACACTCCGTTTTCTGCCAAGATCACTATTTTGACTAAGTTTAACGGAGAGAGAAAGAAAACAAAATAAATAACAATAAAAACTGATGATTTCCAGACGCGGAAAATAATAATAGAAAAAAAAATATACTGTCTAAAGGTCCCGGGTTTCGGCACCGCTTATGAGCTGGCCAACATAAAAAAAAATAAGGAAAAGGGGCACAATAACTACTCACTTGATGGCTAGTCAAACACTGATTTATTGATTCATATAATCCTCTATATATACATTTCAAGGTGTTTACATCAGGTGAGTTGGAATTAAGGCTGATAGTCTACCTTATCAGACCTTAATTTATATATATATATATATATATATATATATATATATATATATATAATATATATATATATATATATATATTCCTCTTACAAATTGTAATATAATTCACCTTTAAAATCGGTTAACCCTTTCATGCTTTAGAAAAAATGGAAAAAATATTTCCCTTGAGGGTGAAAGGGTTAAAATATTAATTCAGCGTTTTAAAAAATAATAATATTCGGATAAAACATATCTATCTTGCATCATAATTCAAACTGAAAGATATTTAGCACTGATGATTCGTAATAATAATTTTCTAATCCTAGAAAGAGCTATAATTTATTTTTATTTTTATTTAGATGTTATTTCTTAATATTTTACGAAAACCAGTTTTTTTTTTGTTTTTTTTTTCTTTCTTTTTTTTCATTCATACCTCTTAACGAAAACCTGGTGCTTTCTGTACTAATATTATATGTCAGAAGGAAAATTATAAATGTATTGCATCTAGATCTTTTGGGAATAGAATGGAAATGTAGAAAAGCTTTAAATAGAAAAAATACTAATGACATTTATTTTTAATTTACAAATATTTATGGTCTTTTATAAAACCATAGTTATATTAACAATGGCTTAATTTAATTTATAAATAGTTTAATGGTTTAAATTTTGGCCATAATAAGTATAATATATGAATATTATTATTTTTAAATTGTGTTTTGTTTTACAGGCTGTAAAGTAATATATTTTAAAAAAAGTCTAAATATTAGTATAATGCCTATTAGCGTAGAAACAGGAGGTAGAGAAAGATTGTTAAAACAAATTAAAACTGTCGATAAAAAGTAAAATAAAATATTCAGATAAAAGATGTGGATACAGGCTGTTTTACTTCAAAGCAGGTACTTACATAAATTACCTCTCAATAAAATTAATCTTAATAAACAATAACAATCAAAGGACATATCCATAGAAATAATAGAAAAGAATTACTTTCCCTTTAGGTTAAAAGTGAAATTTAAGAATGGCTACTGGAAAGGCTTCCGAAATTGCCCTGCCATAAATTAAAAATGAAACGGAGCCTTTTCACTTTCAACTGTCCGGTCAACACAATTGAAGAAATGTCTAGGTTGGGGCTATAAATTTCACTTTCCTCAACAAAAGTGAAATATGTCAACAAAGCATAAATACTAAGATGGATGAGGGATTGTAAACCTTGCAAAAAACACACACACACACACACACATATATATATATATATATATATAATATATATATATATATATATATATATATATATATATAATATATATATATACTTTTTTGTCAAAAACACTTTAATTTCAGACTGTTTATTATTAAGTGTTTGAGGTTATATCTTTACGCCTTAATTAAAATTTAAAAAACAGTCAATTTCGAATAACATTTTCAATAATTAATATAAAGTCTATTACTGATAAAAAATTGGAATGTTTTTAATTTCATCAATCATTTTATTTTGACAATCTAACTTCTTATAAAATGATTGTTTTTTCACATTCTGGTTTGGTGATTCGTAATTAATTTAAAGAAGATCCTATGAAGAACTTATGGTTTCAAAATAGCCTAATTTGAGGATGAGGTTCTAGAGCTTAAATATAGAAAATATAATTTAAAATAAATATATGGAAAAAGTATGTTGATCTTTCTTGAAATTTAAAATTTTCAACAAAAATTTAAAGGTATTTATATCAGTTTGCATTATTTTATTTCGAAGGATAGGATTTTGGATAATCACATCACATCGTTATGCTATTTAACAGGCCTTAAAACTTCGACTCAGGTATCTTTAAATTACTTAAGATGATCACCATTGGCGATGAAGGCTTCAAGATCAGACCTAGAAGTCGTACCTCCTTTAAATTGATATAGTAGTATCTACATCCTTAAAGCTCATACCTAAGTTAATGACTCATTAATGTTGTAGCTATCATAGGCAAACATCCAAATCAACTGTATGATTACGTCCCTTTTAGCAGTGAATGTTTCAGAATTTTGACAATTTTTTTTCCTCTTGGCTTAGTATTTGGTTTGGTATTATCACATTTTTAAGATTTTTGATTTAAAAGTATTATTAGCTATCTCATGAAACTTCTTTCAGATGTTAGTTTATTTAATGTGAATATGTTCATCACGAAATTCAATTATATGGAAATCACTTCTTACAATAATTGAGAGTCTTGAAGTTATACATTCTTGCTATCATTTATTAAATGATTAAAAATAGCAATTTAGATATTAGTTCTAATGTTAATTTAACATTTTCTAATTTTTAATGCATTTTACAGTCATAGAAAAAAATTTCAGAGATAGTTGAATATGGTGAATATCTTATTTAATCAATTACGTTTTGGTCAAACAAAATCACTTTTACAAAAGCTAATAAGGCTTTCTGTGCTTCAATCTTTGTACTAAAAAAAAATTAATAAAATGTACATCTTATTTCGTATTATGCAAATTTAACAAACACATATTAACAATACGTATCAGTAAGAATTATAATAATAGTGTCTTAAAGCACTTACCAAATAAAGAGAAAACCCCGATTCTCATACTACATTAATCTTGAAAAACCCTCTTTGAACTATTCCTATATCTTTGTTTCAGTGCTCTTTCAAGGTTTGCAATATTCACGCAGGTCTAAGTAAGACACTAGTTCGTCCCAAATTATAAGAATATTTGTAATAGTTTTATTAATGTTACAAATAATTAACGTTATTAAAAATGTAAATTCTAACAGAGATGTCTGTTCAACTACTGTATATTCAAACATTGTTAATTGCAATGCATTCTTAAATTTATTTCAAAAAGATATCTGCCTCTCTAACATTAACAGCATCTATTCATTGTTTTTTAACAAACTTAATTATTATTATTTTATATATTCGGCCAGTTATACAGACTACTAAACAGAAAATCTCATCTTACAGTTGACAACAAATTACTAATATACAAGACAGTACTGAAACCTATATGGACCTACGGACTTGAACTGTGGGGGACAGCTAAACATTCTAACATCAAACGCATCCAATCCTTCCAATCCAAAGTCCTCCGAACAATAGTTAATGCTCCTTATTACGTTACCAACTGTACCCTACACCATGACCTTAATATTCCGTTTGTTTTAGACCTGGTACCATCCAAATTTTCCAAATTTCATCAGAACCTTAGTCATCATCCTAACCCTCTAGCGCAATCCCTATCCAGCACCACCCATCCCTACAATCCTCCTCGAAGATTGAAACGGCAGTGGCCACGAGACCTATTGTAAACATTTAAACTGGAGTTCTGACAATGGTCAGATCCTCCACTCATGTACGGTATGTTTGTGGCTACAGCGCCCTAACTCAGCCTCCACTGGCTCAGACCAGTGATGCGGCTGAGATAGAGGCGCTGGGATCTCTTGGGTTCCGCTTTTTCCTCCACAAGTGGAGGGAAAAGCGCTTGCTGGGGTCCCTTTAGCAATTGTATACATTGTATATAGTTATGATTGTGTGTAAGATGTTTATTTATTTGCCAACTTTTTATTTATCTCAATAATAGGTTTTTGTTTCGATTTGTTTT
Organism: Piezodorus guildinii; assembly: GCA_023052935.1. Taxonomy (NCBI): domain Eukaryota; kingdom Metazoa; phylum Arthropoda; class Insecta; order Hemiptera; family Pentatomidae; genus Piezodorus; species Piezodorus guildinii. The sequence continues at coordinate 26,234 of JAJSOM010000235.1, forward strand.
GTTTTTTATTTATTATTATTATTTTATTGTATATATATGAATTTATTTATGTTCTATTTTATGTAATTTGACCATTATTATTATTTTCTGTATATATAGTATGAATGTGGTCTCTTATCAATATTATTATTGTTCATTTTGTAACAAATTGTAATATATCTCAATAAAAGACCTTCATGAACTAAAAAAAAATTATTTTATATATATATATATATATATATATATATATTAATAAATATATATATATATATATATATATTAATAAATATATATAATAATAATAATAATAATAATAATTCTTTATTTATTCTGGGACGAGTCCCTTTAGAATAACATAGCAGGAAATAAAAAGTTAGCTTAAGAATCTAGTCTTAGAGTATAATGATTGAAAACAATAAAATTAAACTAACAACATGTATAAATAAGCTGAACATAAAAGAAAGATTCTAATAAAAATGCACAAACAAAAATATAAATGTATGTTAACATAAGAACAAAAAAAAAAAAAAGATATAATGAAAAAATATAATAAGATTTAAAAAAAAAAAAAAAAAAAAAAATATATATATATATATATATATATATACAATTTTAAAATAAAATATAAAAAGAATAGAAATTATACTTCTTCAACGTATGTTAATACCACAACAACAAAATATATATATATATATAATTTTAAAAGATATAAGATTTTAAAAGAAAAAAAAATATATATACATACACACAAACACACACATATATAAATATGCATATCTGCACTCAACACACACACGCACGTATATACACTTTTATATACATTTTTCAAATAAAATATAAATAAAAAAGATATTACAATTTTTCAATATATGTTGACATAGGAACAAAAAAGATAAATACAATTTTAACATAAAGTAAAGAAAAAAAAAAATTACATTTCTTCTGAGTGTTTGCAAAATAATAAATAATTTAATCTTACATCTTGCAAAGATTAAAAGAAAAAAAAATTAAATGATATTTGCTGTTAGTGTACCCGAGGAAATGAAAATTGAATAAACAAATAAACGAATCTAAAAGACATCTGTTGATCTTCCTTGAAATTAGCATCTATTTGGGATTATTTGGGAATTGTATTGATAGAAAATGGCTAAATAGTCGGGATTTGAATGTTGAGAGAGTTTGGGAGTTCCAATATCCGGAAGGAATGGAGTTCCATAAGGATGCGGATCGGATTGAGAATGATCTATCGAAAGCTGTGGATCGATGAGACGTTATATACAGATCAGAAGGCCGCGAGCGGGTGTTACGGGAACGCACAGAGGATTTGAATTTAAGGAGATCAAAGATGTAAGACGGACACTGGGATTGGATAATCTGGTAGAGGAAGGATGCTAGGAAATACTTGCGGCGGAAGGAAGGATAAAGCCACTTTAACTCTTCGTAAAATCGGGTGATAGAGGTGTCTCTGGATATCCCAAAGATGAAACGTATAAAGCAGTTAAACATTCGTTTTAGTTTTACCTCGAGATCTCCAGAGACACCTCCATACACCGCACAGCAGTAGTCAAAGTGGGGAAATATTAAGGAGCTTACCAGGAGCTTACGGGTTTCGATAGGGAGAAGGGGACGGAGGTAATTTAGAAGTTTTAAGGTGGAAAATGTACGACGGGATATTTCGGAAACATGGTTTTTCCAGGAGAGGGTTTGATCAAGGGTGACCCCGAGGTTTTTAACGGATTGATGGAATTGTATTGGATTGTTATTCAGAAACAGAGTAGGAATCGTTGGAAGGGCCTTAAGGAGGGGATTGGAACCTATTACAATTGCCTTGGTCTTCTCAGCATTCAAATTGAGCTTGTTGTCAGCTGCCCAGTTGCTGATTCCATTTAGATCCTCTTGAAGCATTTCCGTGGCTAGTAATAGGTCGGAAGGAGGAAAGGATAGATAGATTTGGAGATCATCAGCATAGATATGGTATTGGGAGTGTTTGATCTGGAGGGGAAGGTCATTAATATAAACTGCAAATAGGGTGGGGGATAATGATGATCCCTGAGGCACACCGCAGGATTGAGGCAGGGTTCTGGAAGGAGGTTGACCTGGGGTCACTACATATTGTGAACGGTTGGAGAGGAAGGATTTGAACCAGTGCAGAGCACTGTTTGATAAAGGAATATTTCGTAGTTTGGCCAGGAGGATATTATGGTCTACCGTATCGAAGGCTTTGGAGAAATCTAGGAGGATGAGGATGGTTAGGTTTTGGTGTTCAATGGCGGATTGGAGGTCTTGAGTTATTTTTAGTAGAGCGGATTGAGTTCAATAACCGGGTCGGAAGCCGGATTGGAAAGGGTTGATAAGGAAACGTTCTTCTAAAAAATTTGATAACTGGATTTGTGCAAGGCGTTCCAGGGGTTTGGATAAATTAGAAAGGAGAGAAATAGGACGGAAATCAGAAGGTGATGTAGGATTCGGAACTTTGTTTAATGGACGAACTAAGGCGGTTTTCCAGGAATTAGGAAATATGGAGTTTTGAAAGGAAAAATTGTAGATATGGTAAAGTACTGGTATTAGAACAGGAAGACAAGATTTTATTAGTTTTACGGGAATGTTGTCGGGTCCATAATCATTGGTATGAGATTTAAGGATAGCTGTTTGTATTTCATCATAGGAGAGGTGGGAGAAGAAGAAGCTATCTGGATTGAAACTCTGATGGCCAATATCGGCAGCAGGAGAAGAAACAGGAGCAAAGGAAATAAAATGATTGTTGAGCTCGTCTGGAGAAACAGAAAGAGGAATGTGGTTATTGGGTTTTAGGATAGATAATTTTCGAATGATATTCCATTTGGATTTGGAATCAGGAGCTTTGGAGAGTGCATTATGGATGTGGAGGGATTTAGCACGTCGAACCGCGTCCTGGGTTCTATTACGAAGTTGTTTAAAATGTTCGTAATCAGACGGCGTACGCGTGCGTCGAAATTTTCTTCTTGCTGCTTCTCTTTTTTTCATCATCTCCTTTAGGTCATGAGTTAGCCATGGCGCGGTTGGACGGCGTAACATTCGGGTTTTCAAAGGTGCATGAAGGTCTAGTAAGGTTTTGAGGTATGAGGTAAGAGTGGATATCATATGATCTAGAGAATTAGAGGAGTATATAGTGTCCCAATGGAGTGATTCCAGGTCGGTTTGAAGGGATTCGTAAGAGAGGAGGTCCAAACTACGATAGAAGACCAGTTTGGGAGTGAAGGATTTCACGGGTAGGTTGTATGAGATCTGGATAAGATCGTGTGATGAAAGAAACGGAACCGGGTGCTGGGAGGATGAAAGGACCTTTAGAGGAGAGTCAGTAATGTGTAGGTCAAGCCAGGTGTCGGAGAATTGGGTATGATGGGTAGGAAGGTAAGGAACGAGATAAAGATTCAGAGAGTAAAGTAGGTTTACTAGGAAAGATTTGTCATAGGATTCTGCAAGCATATTGGTGTTGAAATCTCCAGAGATGATAACATTAGTATAACTGGAAACCCATTGAACAAGGGAAGATTCGAAAATGTTTCGAATGGAACATGAGGAGGTCGATATACTAGGATATATAGAAGAGGAGTTTTAAAGGATAAAATTTCAACGAATAGGTATTCGAGGTGGGGATGATCATAAGATGGAGATTGGAGAAGGATTTTAGCCTCGACACTGTCATGTATATACAACCCCACACCACCACCCCTGCGATCAGAATATATATATATATATATATATATATATATATATATATATATATATATATATAAAACCACACTCACAAATATATATATACTACTTTTGAAAAATCTAATACAGCTAGCTGACTTTTCCATTCCTCACTGACTTACTTTGTCACCAGTGACAGACAACCACTTCCAAAGACCCAACAAAAACCTCGTTAAGACGGAAAGGTAAGAAGGAGAGCCGAGGTAAAATTGATTTAACCGCTGTGAGTAATTAAGTGGGCTTGAAACGGTAATGGCATTAATAGGGACTGCACGCCAACCCCCCGCTGCCCTCTAAACTCTTCCATCAAATATTTAAATCCACACTCACCCCGCCCTTTAATTATTTCAGTCTGTTGGACCTCTTCATTAAAACTGTTAATAAACTGCATTTAGCTCGATTTTTCTAGAGCGACGATGGGTGGTGATGATTTTAAACATTGAAGTTTAACCTATCTTTAAGGAAACAGGGTATTGAGTTTTCCCCATTTTACTATTCTGCAACCATATACGTACTACTACAGCAGAGACGCCGAGCAACTGCTTGTAGAATTTTAACCTATTACAACATAATTGAACTATTATAAAAACATATTTTTTAAATAATTTGTCTATCTATACTAATCTGCCCCTTCGCTACTCCTTGTAGGATAAATGCGTTAATCGGATACATACGTATGAATGTAGCTTACTACTTCTTATCAATTAGTTATATCTCTGGACATGACTACCTTCAGAAGAATCTCTATAGAATCGGAGTAGTACATCGGTTCCAACAGTTTGTCCAGTGTTACGCAGAAGACGTCCGGAGGGTCTATGAGATGTCATTGGGAAATTATTTTAAATTACCTTATTGAAAAATATTTTTGAAGCTTTAGTATATGTAAGAGACATGAGTCCTAGTGATGTGACAACTACTGCAGAAAATCGGTCATTTTGAAAATCTTAAATAACAGCGCTAACTCATAATATAAAGACAATGTACAATTTTTATATATTTATGCATATTTTTCTTTTAAAAAAACTTGTCTTGTTTTAATTTAATATTGTAGTATTCAATTTTTCGTAGACTGGAGTAAACTCAAACTAATTTTTTTTATACATTTCTTCTTCTCAATTTTTGTAATACATAGTTTTGCTATCAGTAATTCAATTAAAATGTACGTGATACGATGTAGCCCACTAACAATCTTAATATATACCCTATATTTAGGATTGGTTTTTTTAGAATTTAGGGGGTCCTTACCATTGTAATGATTGAATGAAGAGATCAGCGAAAACAATTTTTGGGAACCATTTCAGTAGTATATAACACAATATTTCATATAGAAGAGATGATAGCTCACCACCTTCACACCTAGTCATATCCTGGAGGACATGAGAAAGTCTTTTCCAACCAAGAATAATTTATTAAGACAATCAGCCATTGAGCTAGAAGGAGACGTATGACGGTATGGAAAAACTAGCTTGATGAAAAAAAATCTGGTGCGGGCAACACACGACTTTCACTTACCTCAGTTTTTAAAATCGATTAAAGAATTTCCAGATACAGTTAGAGATAAAAATGAGTGAAACCATTGAAGAATTAATTAAATTGAATTAATATAGATACATGCGTTTTATTAAAAACTCTATTATATTATTGTATAAAATAATCAGTTAGTTTTATCGGCTTTTTATCACTCTTTATTCAATTTTACAAGCTTGTGTATAAGATAATATATTTTCTAAAGTCTTTCTCCTTCAAACGGTATATTATACGTCTATATTACTGTTCTTATGTTCAAAAACAAAATTGGCGCGCTGTGCTTCACTGACAAGCCGCCAGGCTGCAGCACGGTCAACATGATTTTTCCTTTTCGAGAACCCATAAACCAGTTAGTTTTATTGGCTTTTCATCACTCTCTATTACCTTTTACTATTCCGTGAATCAAATAATATTGTTTTCTAAAATCTTTAGCTACCCAACGGTATATTATAAATCTATATTACTATTGTTGTGCTCAAAAACACAAAAAATGCATAACAAAATATTTGTCCAGTTTTCTCTTTTAGTTGTTTATCAAATTCGCTCAACGTGCATTTTTAGCTGTTAATTATCAATAGCAACAAGATAATATAGTTATTTTTATTGAATCTACAAAATTGATGGTACTTTACAGGAAGAAAATTTAAAATATCTGCATTTAAGCCACATCAGACTATTTCAATCAGAATGAAACCAACATGATATTAAAGTTGAAAAATGGAATTCGAAAATTTTCACGATCGCAATACTTTCCCTTACTATATATTTCATATGTAGGTAAGCGAAAGTAAAAAGGAAAAAAAAATCTCATTCATGGCTGAAATGTCATATCATTATTCGAAACAAGACAAAAATTTAATTCTGATAATCATTAGCAGAAGTTCCAACCATTATAGTGAATTGATAAACACCAGATCAGTATAAAATCAAAGAATGAATAATAAGGAGATACAGGATAAATAAAATAATTGGGAGCACCTATGGTGTAGTGGCTATCATAAAAACCTTCCTTGCCCAAGATCGCTGGTTCAATAACAGCAGACGGCCCTCGGATTTTTAAAAGTAGTAAAAAAACCTTGGTTATGCCGTTCTTTAGAGGTAAAATAATAGTCACGAGAATATACGATTTATCCTAAATAAATCTGGATAGTCAAGTTTTAGGGATCCCACTGCATTAGCATAATAGTATTAGCAATTTTTTGATCATTGTGGATGTAATTAGTTGACCGTTGAGAATTACTGGAAGGAATTAGTCCGGGTGGCGGTCATTAAATGAAACAACTAAATAGTTTTAACTATTTAGTTGTTTCATTTAATGACCGCCACCCGGACTAATTCCTTCTAGCAAATTTTTGATATTTACTTCAAAGTTTCAAATTTAATAGCCGTTTATGACTGCTCTGTGTTAAGTATAAAAAGAAGATGAAAACAATAGTTGATGTTCACCGAAGAATTTTTGCGTATAAACAAAGAAAAAACAAATCAAAGCTCAACTTAGGGCTCTGGATTTTTTTAAGGAGGCAAAAAGCGGTTATGTTCTTCTTCGAAGGAGACGTAAAATTAGGATCCTGAGCCTGTGCGATATCGGATACTCGTTAAAGATCCTTATCCTTAATAAAGTAGTATAGGTAAAATTTAAGACTCCCAATGTAGCATCGTCCATTTAGCCACAATAAAATAAAGTGGCGTTAAGCGAACTAACAAACAAACGGTTGCTTCATCCCGAATAGATACGGGGACAGAAAGGCAGCAACATCAGTTCTGAATTTAATTCTGATGATATTATTCTATCAAACTTTGACACCAGTTGATATTGAATAACCCCGACAATATGACCTAGTATTATGAATGTCCAGAGATATTTTACAGGCGTAAAATTTTGTTTATGATTTTTTTTTAGTTTAGATTAATAGATTAAATAGCTTAACTGGTTCAAATCTTGATATGATTAATTTAGGCATCTGGGTATTAACTATAGTTCGTAGTATTTTTGGTTAATAAATTTTCAATAATACACCGTCGAAAAAGTAACAGTAACTGCTCTTCCCTCAAACTATGTGATTGCACGTCTCATAGAAAGATTAAGATATGTAAATTCCAAATATCGATGAAAAAAGTCCGTTTGTCCGACGCAGCGTCCACTGTACGTTCTCCGAAGCTTTTCTTCGAACCTAATGCACCGTTTTATTTTTTTGAACCTGACGTAATTGTTAACTGTTGGGTTGGTTTGGTGGTTAAATGTGTTCTACGTACAGATATAAATTATTTTTGGAGAAGCAGCTTAAATTATGTTTAACAATGAGAAAATGTTGAAAAATGAGAAAGAACCGAACGGTTTAAATAGAAATTTTTTATCTGGATTTACATAAAAAGATGGGGATCGTATTTTCGTTTCCAAGAGAAAGAAGAAACTCCCACTGAAGCTTAAAATAAATTGACTGCAAATACAAACTAAAAATATCGCTTATCTCGAGATTACATTCGACTGGTTACTTTTTATTTTCAGCCAAACAATAAAAATAAATAAAAAAGAGGTCTAAGAAAATATACCAAATCAATCATTAGTTATCCTTCTTGAATCTATATATAAATAAAATTATTTAATTATAGGGCACAGAATGGTCTTATTTTTCCATATACTTATATTTCATTCTCCCCCCCCCCTCTCTATAACGTATTATAACTGGCAGAGGCTTCTCAGTAATTTAAAATTTTTATTACTGATTTGGTTAGTTTGATTGTTGGATCTGCTCTTTACACAGAATAGATCAGCTGGAATTAAATATTATTTTAAAAAGTTGATTTTTTAATTTATTTTTTACTATAATTATTTATAACGTCCTTTGGAGGAGAAATAAAATGGTGTTTCCGATCCTGAGTAATATGAGGTACTCGTTAAAGATCTCTATACTAATTAAACGTGGATAGGCAAAATTTAAGACTCTCAATGTAGCATCGTCCGATTAGTCATAGTAGCATAAAGTAACGTTGAAATAAATAAACAAACACAACTATTATTAGATTAATCATTTATAGACTAATAATATAAATTAATATTCAGTTACATAGTAAATTATTTAAAAAAAAAAAAAATATATTGGGATATATTACAATCCGTTTCTAAATGAACAATAGTAATAGTGATGTGAGACCACATTCACACAATAAATGGTAAATAGATATTTTTTGTAAGTTTATGGTTGTTAAATCATTAAATGTTGAGTAAGAATTTTCAATATTTTTTCTTCTTTATTATGTATTCTTATGAGAAAGATAATAAAATCTGTTAAAATTGAGAGATGATGGGTTTGGGTGCTGTGGCGAGTCATTCACACCACACATATATAATAATGACAATTTAAGTGAAAAAAATATCAGGTAAAAATTAAAATATAAAGAAAATTATAGTTGCTTTTATGCATATGGAGGAACAATTTGAAACTCGTATAAATAAAAAAATATTTATTTATATTAGTGTAAAATCTAAGACTGTTTTTTTTTTTTTCCATATAGGTATGGAATAGGAGAGTTGTTCATATCTAAAAATATTTCCTCAATGTCCTAAAGGTTGACTCGAACCCGACAAGTCACTGACTAAACCTTCTTTTACCTGAATCTCTTTGTCAAAGCTCTGTTCTCACGCGGCCTCTGTAATTGCTGTCTTGTGTGGTCCCTCAGGTCCTTATGTTTCCTCCATCTTTCTGGTTTTTACCCTTCCTAGGGTACGTCCAATTTGTGATAGTTGAATCTCACTTCCCTCTTACTCATAACGGACGGCTTAGAAATGAAATTGCAAGTAAAAATGTGAAATAATTGTAAATAATCTTTTGTAATCCCAAATCGAATTAAATTTATATATTTAAGTTCAATAATCTAATGTATGATTCCAGGAGACCCTCAACGGGCACGCCTAGCCATTATTATGGAAGATAATACCAGATTGTTTAGTATTATTTCGGCCTGTACAATCCTTTCTGAGCCGTTGGTGGCAGTACATATCATATGTACTGAGCCTAAAAACCTTAATGCAATTTGGAAATATGAGTTTTATATAGAATTATCCTAAATTACTAATGTATCTTAGTTACTGGTGGTGGGGATAGATTTGAACCTTAGGTTAGTCTCAGTTCTACCTTATTGACTATGTTCCCTTCGCTGGTGGATCTTCAAATCTACTAAACGGGTTCGAAAGAGCTTCTAACAAATAATAAAATTTAAATATATATATATTAATTTGAATATTTCTGTTTTTTTTATTTAAAAGCAAATCATACGAGATTTAAAGTCGAGATTACAACTGTAAGAACAGCTTCCAAAGAAGAAACTGAGCGAACATAGTACTTGTGAGTGATTTAAAAAGAGAAGTATTCCAGAATGTGCAACCTAAGTCTTTTCTTCGTGATTGAATTGCTCATAAAAAATAATAAAATAAATTAATAAAACATTTTTCAAATATCATATCGCGAATCTCGCTTTCCAGTTCTACTTCATAATTGCTGTCATTATAGCCAAATCATACAGGTGGGTCCTGTACCGAGAATGTGGAGAGGTCGGCCTATTTCACGGATAATCCAGTCTCAGTGCAATATATCTGGTAAATAGGTGAAGCAATATCTGATCCTGTGTAGGTGGAGTGATATGAGGAATACGTTCTTGGTATTTCTCAGCAGATAGATTAGTATTTCAGGCTATCTTTCGGATTTGCGAAAAAGGACCCGAATTCTATGACCTCGTTGAGTTGTTATTTAGATTAAGTTTAACCACTTTAAACCGAACGTACTTTCTTCCATAGGTTCTTTTTAAAATGCCGAATTTTCCTCATATTATCTGGCGAATAGTATTTTTATGTCAGTGAGAAATGGATACTAAGCTTTCTGATCGAGCGGTTCAGTCATTTAACGTAATATGGAAGATGGACTATTGTTGTAAATTAGCGATTTACAGCGGATCAGATTCAATTCACGAAATCTACCATATATGGCGGCTATAACATCCCAGAAGAAGTAATAGTAGTTTGGGTCTCTATTTAATACGTCTCATAAGCTTTATCTTCTGATTCTCCTACTGGTTTGCGAAACATTTCGGGCTTAGCTGAAACTACTCCTGTGATATACAGACTATGAACTGTCACTCAGTTAGTTAAATTAATTAAGATAAGTCACATGCTTGAATCTGACTATTCCTCGCTTTAGATATAAAACTGAAACTAACCGGCAGTATAAAACCACTAGTTATCTTGACCAGATCTAAACTGGTGTTTTAATGATTCTGCGGTTTATAACCGATAGAGAGATAGCTGCCTCTTATGAGGTGATATAAACAAGAACGTTTAGGTCGGGTCCTTGTAGCAGTTAACAAACATTACCGATTCCGGCTGTAGTTAATGCCTCTTCCCCTTAGATTTAATGGTTCGGTTACAGCCCAAGTTTTTATTATATCTCCTTCAAAACAAAGAAGTCGAATAAAAAATATTTATATTTATTTATTTGTATGGCGCCATCTATTTATTCTCCTAAGGGTTAGTAACGATTGTTTAAAATTTATAGTTGAACATTTTTCTCTTTTCGGAATTTCAACTATTTTCGGCTGGGTATCCATGTTTTGAATTATTATATATTTATTAAAGTCTAAAAATACTATCAGAATATTTTTATCTCAACTGAAATGAAACTTCAATATTAAAATAAATCTATGAGGTTATACAAGCAAAAAATTAAATAACCTATGTATTCCTTAATTCATTTTTGTTGCGATAAATACTTTGCATTATGAAAAAAAATTTGAGAACCAAATTAACCAAATTCTTCACTAGTGATGTGATGTGACTAAAACGCAGACAACAAAAGGAAAAAATAAAAATAAGATAGTGGAGTCTTATGTAGTGTATTGGACAGCATAACGTCCCTCTATGGCGAAGGCTTGAGCCCGGCAGATGGTCCTAGCTTTGTTAAGCCATCCTTCGGAAGGGACGTAAGATTGTGGTTCTGAACCTGGGCGATTCCATTAAGATTCCTATAGTAATTAAACTTCCAAAAGATTTCAGACTCCCCCTGAAGCATCGTCCAATTCAGCCAAAGTATTGTAACATAAAAGTGATGTTAAATCAGTAAAGAAACGTGGAAAATAATCTTAAAATATTTTTTTTCTATTAAAATATGTTTAAAATTACCAGAGAAATTTTCTCAAAAGACGTTTCAAACCGTGATAGTAACATACAATATCAGCATTATAATAACTAAGAGCCTAAATAAAGTTATATATATATATATATATATATATAGTTTTGAAATTGCCAAATCATTAGGAATAGAGGATATAAATTTTTGGTATAAGTATTATAATATAAATTAGGCTATATAAACATTTAATCGACATAATAGAAATGATATGTATATAGTGTAATTGAAATGTTTCTTTTTTTTTTTTACAAAAAGTTTTTTAAAAATTATTTTCAAAATAGTTCGATAAATTACTCTTTTCAGTGTTGGATAAAAACAGAACAGAGATTGGACTGATGACTTGTTCCTTCATTGAGGGGAACGTCAGAGTGGCGGCATATTTGACGAGGTTCTCTTCTCTGACGATAGAGGCCAGCACCTCACACAACCACGTGTATGCACCTCCCGCCGAACAGGGCAACTTTAAAATTATTTTAATATTATATATTTAAAAAAAGTACATCAAAATTGTAGTAAATTTAAGTAATGCAATAATGGTTATTATTTACATTTTTTGGAAAATACATAAGAATAAACAGAAGTAAATATGTTTTTAATTAAATGCGTCATAGAGGTTTAAAGAAAAGAAAAATGTAAAAAATTTAACTAATGTAAAAAAGTAAGGAGTGTTTAGAACAAGTAATAGAAAAAATAATTAATTTTTACCTATTTATCATTATAAGCGATGGTAATCATTTAACTTTTTTATCTATTTATTTATTTTATTTTTAGGATTATTTATTTATTATTTTTTTACTTAAAATAAGTTGTTAAATATACGTACTAGTTTTATTATGACTGTATGAATGGGACCCTTTAGCAATATTATTATTGTCCATTGTGACAAACTGTAATACATACGAATAAATAAAAATAATAAAGTTTTATTAAAAATTATTTTCCGATTACTTAATTCACAATAACACAATTCTTTAAATATTTGCCTACGTTCAGTCTGTATTTGAAAGGCGTTAAAAGTAGATCAAGCCACATAATAATCCATATATATTACGTGTTTTATACATTTCCTTTTCGTAATTAGGTAACTCTTGTTGAAATATTGAAAGTATATAATAAAAGTATACTATCTCGAGGAAGTTTTGATGAAATATTAGGGCACGGGTTGAGAGTTGTATAGAAAACTCCCACGGGCATTTTGAAATTCTGAATATTACACCTTTTACCGCCCTCATTAGATATATTTCAAGAGCAAAGATACTGTTTATAAAACAACTCTGATTATAAGAAGAACGTTGAGATTTTTGAACATTTATATAACACATATAATAACTTTTTAAATACGTGAATGTGTATGTATCATAAACTCAAGTATTTGTAGGGAAGATGCTCATCACACAACTTAAACACTTCATTACGATTTAACAGTTAATACACAACAATTTTAAATACATTTTGATAATTAACTTCAATTTTCGTTGAAATCCTTTATATTTTTTCGGATATATATATATATATATATATATATATATATATATATATATATATATATATATATATATATATATATTATGAAAATAAAAGCATAATTATTAGGTTTATTATTATTGGCCTGGATATTTCAATGAGGATAACACCTATATTTTAATAGGAATTTAATTATGCTGATATAATTGTTTTAATCAAACCCGATGCGTTTTTTAGAAAATTGCAAAATGAATAGCAGTTAGTGGCACTTGAGATATTCTGATTATAGCGTTGCCACATCTTTTCATATGACTCTTAAATATAAAATTTCAGATTCGAACGAATTCTTGTATGGGTGCTAGATTTACCAAGCACACTCACACACTAATTTTGCTTAGTTTTTTGGACAATTTTGCGAGACCCTAATCGTTTTCTCCCTTATAAACTCATATTACAAATTTTTCAGATCACATTTCCTTACCTTGAAATATGTCTCATGAATTGATAAGTGAAAGCAAGAATTTTATAAAATAAGTTTCTATAAGTAGATAAGGAGAAGATAAATTGCTAACGATTGGAATAAAAATCGTTCGCAGAAGTTAAGTTGGTCGAAAAAAGTTAATTTTTTTTTTAAATTTCTATCATATGGTTGTACCATGATTAATATGACAAAGCCCAATGGAACCATAGGTTTTCTAATATATATATATATATATATATATATATATATATATATATATATATATATATATATATATATATATATATATATATTTTTTTTTTTTTTTTTTTTTTTTAATTTATGCCTCAGATGTTATAGCAACTTGTATGTGTGTGTGTGGCCAGTCTAGCTCGAAAACGATAAATTGAGATGTTACACCAACTTTTCAACATAATCAGCTGATCATACCAGGCCTTTTGCCGACTCTTTTTTAACTTGTTGAGAATACTTTATCAGAGATCATAAAATAAATATTTTTGTATAAATATTTCTATTTTATTGATAGCAATATTTTCGATATTACTTTTGGGATTTAGATTTATGAATTTATCTAAATCATGTATATTATGTGACTTCAAAAATGTCCTTAGATTACATATTTGTGAAATTAAAAAAAATATGTTAATATTGATTTTAGATATTTTTGAGTACTTGTTTCAACTTATCAGTCGTTATAGTTATACCATATAAAAAATAAGAAGATACAATTATACTTTTTACTTTATATTCGTTTTTCTATCTCAAAGCTAATCTTAAAATATTTTTTTGACTTGTGGGTAGAGAGAATAAATTTATTTAAAAAAATATAGAATATAAGTAAATAAACAAATGCCATATTTTTTAACTGAAGTTCCATACATTTATTTTATCGAATTTTTATTAAAAAAAGTATCTTTAAAGGAATTAATTATTTTGTTGTTTCTTCATTCTAGTCCTCTGGAACCTCTACTAATAGCTGAAGTTATTAAATAAAGCATTGGATGTTTGTTGTATGTGAATAAATATGAGTAATGAGTTACATATGCCAAAACTACTCATTGTCAGTTACAAAAGGTCCACACGTAGATAAAGTATATTCATAACAAACTTTGTTGACATCCTAACAAACGAAAGGCATGACCAGGACCAATCAATATAATTAGCAACACCAAAAGCAACTCGATTTAGCACCTAATTAGTTGTTAAAACACTGAAGGACTTTTCCTATAGCTTTATAATTAACGTTCACGCTAGAGTGTATAGTTCAATTAAGTAATTAACAGAAATTTGCTACTACATTCGTTTTCATTTAGAAATTCGTTGAATGAAATTATTCAATATTGAGATTATTTTTCTGCATTCTTTCCAAGCAAGGTTTTACAGATCATTCCAGAAGTTACAGTTAAGCAGTATTAGTATATTATAATAACTTATTCATAATTAATCACAGGAAAGGTGAAGTTTGCCGATAAACAATACTAGTGCTAGTAATTGAACTGATTATAGCATTTGTACGACCGTTTTTTAGTCTGTTTTCACCACCTTGTTTTTTAATTTGATAGAGTGCTGTGGATAATTGATTAAATAAAAAAGGAACCATAGAAAATTCTAATAAGGAAAGAAAATCAAATATTCATAAAAGAGAAAAACTATATTAATAATGAACTCTGAATAAGGAGAGGGTTTGAAATATTATAAATTTAATGAGATCGTTTATGCTGAATGTTAAACTTTGATTTCCCATTAAATATATATAAATATTTTAATTACCCCATATTTGTCATTAAAACTTTAATTGAGCAGGGTTTACCCAGGAGGTTAGTAAACCTATTAGCAATATGCATGTCCAAAAAATTTAATAAAGTAAGAATTGGCAATAATTTAGTAATAAATTGGCAATAATCTCCCTTTGGCCTGTATAATTTAATTTAACACTCAAATATGACATCGACGGAGTAATACTTAACGACAAATGTTCAAATCCGAGGGGTAAAATTACGATTTTAGGGTACGCCGACGATTCGGTACTGTTGGGAGAAGACACGGTAACAATAAAACTAAACGTTAGAACTTTTGATATTGATATATTAGCATATAAGTTTAATGATTTGGATAAATTTAAGTATATAGGGTCTATGAATATGACCGATTTAGGTGGACAAAATTCTGAAACTTGTCTATATTTAACCTTTAGGTTCCCAGATTACGGAAAAAAATATTTAAAAAAATTATAAGAAAAAATTATGAAAACTACTAAATTTTTTGACACGATTGGCAAGCGCACAGTAGTCAAAAATCAAATTTATCTGCTAAAATCTAAAACTTGCTAAACCCTATATTTCACGTTTGAAGTCCCAGAATACGGGGAAAATATTACAAAAATCTAATTTTGGCTCGGAGTTGCTAAAACCAGCTAATAGATGTATTTTATATCATTTAGGAAATTCTTAAAATTATAGATTGTAAAAGTTTTGATACGGAGTATTGTTTTTGAAAAAAATTATCATTCACCCAAAACGCAAAAAAATCGAAAACATTCTTTGTAATATCTGAAGACTAGAAGGATTGATGAAACAAATCCTACAAACAAATCGATGGGGTAACTTGGGGGTTCAATAGTTTTTTGTTATTGAATAGGGGCATACATTTACTTGCAAAATTAACTCTGCAGGTGATATTGCAATGTATATTCAATAACGAGTTTGGAAATATAATGTCTTACCTGTCTCAGCAATATCTATTGTTAAATAAAAGCAAAAATACATTGCTCTAAATACACCTTGAACACAATAAATGATCATCGATTAAAGATAATCCAACTGCCGGGAGAGGGTTCTCAGTTTAGACACAGCACTTGTCTCGTTAAAACCTGCTCTAGGTTTGAGAGATTCCCTTACACGTGTTCTTATTTTTTTGTTGATTGTAAGAGTTTCTCCAACGTGCGACAATTATTACATACTCAGATACTGCCCTGTATGTATACCCAAATATGTCATAATGCATTAAACTTTTCATGACAATAGGAATATATATGAAGAAACGGTAACATTATATAAACCAGCAATATTTACCTTTTATAACCTCATAAAGTGTGGTGTAGATGTAGTCGACCAGATGAAGTCAAATTATAATGATTCGAGAATTTGGTATCGGTGGGCTTTTGCTACTTTTTGAATGTCGAAGCAATAAATAGTCAAATTAATTATTACTGTAACACAGGACAAAATCTCAATAAAAGAATATCTAAAAGACCTATCTTTGGATCTGATGAAACTCAACCAAAAACGGAGGTTTGACTATATTTTTTGAAATAGTGTGTGTATAATTGTTTTTAAATATTGACTTTTTAAATCGATAATGTTAATATTAATGATTATCTTACTCAATAAATTTGTTTTAGTAAATTAAATCTGTATTCAACAAAATATCAGGCGTGAGATATTCACTCACATGCGACCAATGGCTGGATAAGTAATGAAACTTAGATTCTTTTTGGGATGTCGTACAAACAATTTCTATTAAGCCTTTTGTATTTCAGAAATAAAAAATATGGTGCGAGCAACACACGACTTTCACTTACCTAGATTTTTAAAATCAATGAAAGAATTTTCAAAACAGTTAGAGATAAAAATAAGTGAAACTATTAAGGAATTAATTAAATTGAATATTTAATTGAGATAATATTTTTTCTAAAATCTTTAGCTTTCCAGCGGTATATCATACATGTATATTACTGCTCTTATGTTCAAAAACGAAAAATTGCATTAAAAAAATATTTTTTCTGTTTTCTCCTTTAGTTGGGTATCGAATTTATTCAATTTATATATTTACCTGTTTCTCACCAGCGTTAAGAAGATAATCTAGTTATTATTATTGAATCTACAAAATTAAAGGTACTTTAGGGGAAGAAAATTTAAAATATCAGCATTTAAGCCCTGTCAGACCATTTTTATCCAAATAAAACCTACATGATATGAGAGCCTATTAAATTTTACATCGATATAGCGAGTTTAATCAAAATCGTCGGAACCGTTTTTGAGAAAATCGAAAAAAGGTGCAAAATGCATCGTATAAAGTGCCTCTTCTGGTAAGCTCATTTTGATGAAAAAAGTTTTGTCTCGTCTCGGGCGTATAGTTGTCTGAAATATGAAATTTCAGTTTCATAGGACTTACCGTTTCCGCCCGGGAGTTACCACACACACACACACACAGACCTTTTTTCGGGACTTGGTTATTTGGACTCAGGGGACCCTAAAACGTGTATTTCCGTTGAAAACTTGAATTCGAAAATTTTCACGATCGCAATACTTCTCCTTACTATATATAGTAAGCGAAAGTAAAAGTCGTTCAATAAACCGTTAAATTTTATGAAATATAAGTTCAGTGTAGTCAACTTGCATTTTGTCGACCATTAATGGGGTGGGCATGTTTATAATGATTAAGGCACAAAGCACTAATTAAAAGGACAGAACAATAAATGTACTTGTAATTTTTGCTGGGAAACGTTGAGTTTAAGGTCAGTCTCCCATGGATCCACGACTACCCTCCCTGCCACGTCTGAGGAATAGCAAATGAACCCGGGAATAGCAAAAGGGTCGAAGGGAGTTTATTAGGAGGCGGAGTTGTGTGACAGTTAGCGGAGTGAGCTGGCTGCGGTAGACCACGGTCCAAATAAAACCGAGTTGCTACTTAGCCTCGGTCCAAATAAACTTTGTCTAAAGCCGGCCCCAGGCGGGCGCGTCCTATAATCAGTGCCTAATAGATTGTCCACACACCACCCTCCTCTTCCTCTGGGGCTTGTCGTCTGTACTGGAGGTAGCGGTATAATCTCCCTCCACTAACTCTCTAAACAATAAGTATATACACTACATGTAACATAAAAGTGTTTCTAAATCGATTTAACAATATCTTGAAGTATACAGTTTGAATTTGGAAGCGGTCCTCCTTTCCACATTAAATTAGGATATCAATGTTTAACGAGTATCTGGCATCACACATTCTCCGGACCACTATTTTACGTCCCCTCCGATTGACGTTATAACCAATTTTTATCTTGAGTTGTAAAATAAATTCGCAGAGTTTTTCGATATTTAATCCTCTAAGTGTTTATTAAATCATGGTTAATTGGCCAATATTCTATACAAATATTCTAAAAAAAAAGGATTAGTTAAGACGCATTTATGCACCAGCTTCAATCGAGATTGCTTATCATTAAATGGTATTTTACTTGCTCAAAATGAAAGAAAAAAAAATCATATTCGTTATTTAATGATTTACTACATCCTAAAATGAAAATCCACTGCACTAACGGTTATCAAAATTTGCAGAGTGCGTAGATGGCGATGACGCCTTAGGTGAAAGCACCGTCCGTGTGTTCCTTGCTTGGTTCAGAACAGAAAATTTTGACTTGAAATACGCAAAGTGCTCGGGTCGTCGTAATAGAGTTCTTGGAGGACGGAATAAAAACATTACCTGAAAGGTGGAAACAATAGATCGAAATGGGTTGGATGTAAATAATTTAAAATATTTTCAAGTATCTGAAGTTTTTATTGAAATCATCAGTAAAAAATCCTACGAACTTTTTTTACAACCCAATACAACCTTTATTTTTTCTTTATTTAAAACCGCCAACTCTTAGTTATAAACAACCATTATTTCTACAACTACTTCTTTTTTTCTTAATACATAACGCTAATAGTTATAATTATTTAATTTAAAATTTTTATGTCAATATCAATAAAAATTGTTTTATTTAAAAGATAACTAAGTATATTATTTCCCAGACCAACGATCCCAGACCCTACCCCTCCTCTCCAAAATAACATTAAATACACCTCCACTACTGTTTTTTTCAGGGCCTGTACAAACTATCTGAACGAGGTGAAATGATTAAATAATAGTTATACTAGATAACCCTCACACGTCTTGCAAAAAATAAATAGGGTCCGCCTATTGGGTTTAAAACACTTATTTAAAACACTAGGACAAGAAGTGTATTCTTAAGTAAGCCATAATTTATGGCAATGGTAAGCTGCGAAAGATAAGTCTACTCTCACATACGTAACTGCGTGGTTGTTGGACCAGGCTTAAGGTGCCTTGAATCATCGCCCTCATTCAAAATAATTGGAGTTTATTCCCGAAGATGAAAAATTCAGCAATTATTTAAGTTATATATTTTTTTTAATAATTATTCTTTAGGACATGTCCTCTAACAATATATCCTGGATATGGCATAATATATCCATCTATCTATCTATCGATCGACCTATCTATCTATATATATATATAATTATTCTATATATATATATATATATAGATATTATATATTCTATATATATATATATATTCGCTATATATATATTTTCATTTTATTTTATTATTTTTTTTAAATTTTTATCTCTGCTGCTAAAATGGTTTAGTATACCATGCCAAGTTACCAACGTTTTTCTATGGAATACTCCAATACGTTGGACTATAACTGATTACTGTGGATAAATGTGCTACAGCAAAAATATAGAATCCTAGGATGTCTTAAAATGTTGTATATTTCCTAAACTAGCCCCGAAGATCACATTTCGGTGTCATTCTCAAATACCACTACTATACACCCAAACCATTCGAATATGATAACAAATCTAAATTTACTAAAACTGGTGTTATTCTTAAAGGTGATCATCTATTGCCTAACTTCAGAAGATTAGTATGTACGGAATCGTAACAGAATGTTTTCAGCCAAAGCAACTCCAAAAGATATTTTAAAAGAAGTAAATATCCGTAACCATATAACAAAGCTTACTCACTCTCTTCCTACCCATTACTCGGTCTTGGTCTTGGCCTCCTCCAGCAAATTGTGCCCGATTAATTAGTGAAGTAACGCCAAGTAGTGTACTTGAATCCTACGCGATGTCTATTAGCTATGTCCCAATAAAAGCTGACCACAGCCTCTCTGTCGGGTTCCATGCAGATCTTCGTCAAGTAATTTTGTCATTAATGGCCCGATCAGTACAGTCTACTGATCTTAAAAGATCTTGCTCCAAATGCTATTAGTAATTTCCTTTTTTAAGATTCAACGTCAATTATATGCAGACATGTCCGTCTTCCTTTACGACTATAGACAACCAGATCCAAAGCAAAATAAAACATATTTCATTTTACTCTTTGTAGGACTATGCGGGCTATTAAAACTATTATTTATTTCATCTAGTTCAGACAGTTTGTCTAGGCTCTGAATAAAGGAGTAATGGAGATATATCTATATATATTTAATGTTATTTTGGAGAGGACGGGTAGGGTTTAGGATCATTGGTCTGGAAAACATTATGCTAAGTTATATTTTAAATAAAACAATTTTCCTTGAAACTGACATAAATTTTTTAAATTAAACAACCATTTATAATTATTTGCTTTATGTATAAAAAAAAACAATAGTTTTTGATTACTAAAGAGTTGGCGCTTGTAAAAAAATAAAAAATAAATTTGTATTGGGTTGTGATTTGTCGTAGCGTTTTTTACTAGGGATTTAAATAGTGTAAAAACTTCAGATTCTTGAAAATAATTTTAATTAATTACATATAACCCATTTTGATCTATTGTTTGCATGTTTCAGGTAAAGTTTTTATTTCGTCCTCCAAGAACTCTATTAGGACGACCCGAGCACTTTGATTATTTCAAGTCAAAATTTTCTGTTCTGAACCGAGCAAGGAACACACGGACGGTGCTTTCTCCTAAGGCGTCATCGCCATCTACGCACTCTGCAAATTTTAATAACCGTTAGTGAAATGGATTTTCATTTTAGGATATAATAAATCATTAAATAACGAAAATGATTTTTTTTTTCTTTCATTTTGAGCAAGTAAAATACCATTTAAAGATAAGCAATCTCGATTGAAACTGATGCATAAATGCGTCTTAACTAATCCTTTTTTTAGAATATTTGTATAGAATATTGGCCAATTAACCATGATTTAATAAACACTGAGAGGATTAAATATCGAAAAACTCTGCGAATTTATTTTACAACCCAGTATTAAAATTGGTTATACCGTCCATCGAAGGTGACGTAAACTTGGATATGCAAAATTTAGGATTCCCGCTGTAGCTTCGTCCGATTAGCTTTAATGAACCAATTTATCGATGTATTATTTTAGTTTCAAAAGCAAAACTGACTCAACAGATTTTTGCTTTTGTTTTTTTCTAATATGAATTTCATAAAAGATACAAGATCTCATTCTGCTAGCTTTTCCGCTTGCGCCACGCCATTTGGAGTAGTTCTTAAACCAACAAATCTATTTGTTTTCCATAATGAATGCAAATGAGTTGTAAATTAGCCTGCTCTATCAGATTCATTTATTCTGGAAAAAAACTATTTACATGAGGATTGATGCCGTAGCTGGGAGCACGACCAGAGCACATCAGCCGCTCGTCTCCCACGACCCGCTCCTTCCCGTTTCCTCATCTCTTCCTAGGTCCCCTAATGGGTACTCCACGACGTCAATATTACCTCCGATAGCCGCCCTCCGATCTGTCCCTCTCTAAACACATACTGACCACGATGATAAAGATAAGTCGAAAATTTCGGGAATGGTTAATGGCCGCTTGTTCACGAAGCATTTTAATGGTCATGCTATTAAGATACCTAGTTCTGCAAGTTATTTATGCCCTCAAATTGAACATTTTTGACGGAGTTTAATGACTAGTTATTCGAAGTCTTTGAGTCGTGCAGTTTGCATATGTATCAGATACTTAAGAGAAATAGAGAGATGATACTCTTAATTTGCAAATAAATGCTGCTCACATATACCAAAAGGGTCCTTATTAACAGTTTATATAATAATGAACGATGAGATAGCTCGGGAAGCGGTCAAAATAAAATAGTAGGGGAAAAGTTATTTAACCAACGTTTCGACCCACATTTCAGGTCTGCATCACGGATAAAAAGTAACATTTGTTAAAAAACAAGATGTTTTATTGTAAATAAATAACTGGCTATCTGAAAATGAACAGAATTTGAACAAAGAAGATCAGAAAGTAGTGAGTTGAAAAGTGAGAACAAAAAGAAATAAGAAGAAAGTAACATACAGAAAGTAATAAAACAACGAATTAATAAATCAACATGGATTATTAAACAATATAAACATACGACTTTCATTTACATCCATTGATTAAATCAAATTAAGAATTTTTGAATACAGTTAAAGGTGAAAAAAGGATTGAGTTTCGATAGAAAAATCTGTTTTATTAAATAATCTATTAGGTTATTATCTACAACAATCAGTCAGTTTTAACGAATTTTCACCTTGTGTATAACCTGATTTTGTATATATAAAGATAATATTGTTTCTAAAATCTTTAGCTTGCCTTCGATATATCATACATCTGTATTGCTATTCTTAGGCAAGGAAAAATAAATATTTTTGCTATTTTCTCCTTTGGCTGGTTATTAAATTCGCTCAACTTCTATACTTATCAATTCTAATCAGATGATGTGGTTAATGTTTTCGATGAGATAGTTTAGAGAAAGTAAATTTAATATATCGGCATTTAAGCTCAGCCCGATAGATTTCAATCAGAATGAAATCTATGTGAAATTGAAGCCCAATAAATCTTACATAGATATAGCGATAGATATAGTGTCATCTCGGACGGTTATCTTAAATATGAAATTTTAGTTACGTACGAATTTACATTTTCGTGCTAGTTCGTCCTACTTACCACACACACAGACCTTTATAGCAACTTGATTATTTGGACTCAAGGGACCCTAAAATGTCTATTTCCGTTGAAAATTGAAATAAGATAATTTTCAGGATCGCAAATCTTTCTTTAACCATATATTTCATAAATATGTAAGTGAAAGTAAAAATAGCCTTAGAAATAGTGTAATTAATAAATAAATTAGTTATAATTAAATAAGGTTAATTAATAGTTTTACTATTTGCTCATATTGCTACATTTATGCATTTATCTATTCGTTTCCATTACCTCCTATTAGACACTTTCTTTTTCCTTTTATTCTCACTTTTCAACTCACTACTTTCTAATCTTCGTTATTCTACTTAAAATCTTGAAATTTGACCGCCACACCTACCATTTTATCCGTTACAATCACACAGTCAACTATCTGTTGTACTATTCAATGTACATTTCCTACACCGTGTTTGGAATAATTTTCATGTGGCGTTTAGACTGATTCTTGAAAAAGAAACGTTGATTTAAAATTAATTTTGTAAAATAATTTTTATTTTATTTTTTACGATAAAATAGGTTTAAATAAAAAATAAATGTAGTCAGGACAGTAGCGTGTAGATACGTTAATTATGAGTTTAAACTGATTATATTGATGTAAAATTTAATGGACCTTCATATCATGTAGGTTTCGTTCTGATTAAAATAGACTAAAAGGGCTTTAATGCCGATATTTTAAATATTCTTCCTTTAAAGTACCTATAGTTTTGTAGATAGAAAAAACTATCCATTTCATTTCTTTAGAATTGATAAAAAACTGGTAAATGTACAAGATGAACGAATAAGATAACCAACAGAAGAAGAAAAGAGCTATTGTATTTTGAAGGTAAATTGTTTCCTTACATAATAATGATATAGCTTTATAATGTACCATTGGAAAGCTAAAAACTCCATAAAAATTATTGTATAGAAAGTTGCATAAGACAATGGAGAGTGATGAAAAGTGGATACAACTAATTGATTGTTATGGATTGCTTAAACTTTTTTTTAAATTCTAGATTTATTTGGGACTGTGCTTAGACAAAAGACTGACATGGAGGACCCACATTAGACTTAAAAGACAACAACTGAACAGACGATTTGGACTACTATCCCGTCTGCTTGACAAACGATCCAAATTATCCGTAAACACCAAACTTACTATTTACAAAGTACTGATCAAACCATTATGGACATACGGGATAGAGCTATGAGGATCTGCCAAATATTCTAACATCCAAATAATTCAAACCCTTCAATCGAAAATATTGCGAAATCGTGGATGCACCGTTTTATGTAACCAACGAATTACTTCACAAGGACTTGGACATACTCACAGTTTCAGACACAGACCCAGAATATTATAAAAGATTTCATGACCGACTGACTTACAACATGAACCCATCGGCCCAATCACATAAATCCTACACGAACCCGTACAACCCACCCTGACGATTTTTGAGGCGCTGGCCTAGAGATGCCTTGCTTTAACCGACTTTCGGAAGTCATCATATTTGCTTATTGCAATTTTTTTTATTTTTGCAGATAGCAAATAACATTAAAGCTCAAACAAAAACGATTGTAAATAAATAAATTTTAAAGTTCCTAAATCGGTTTACAACAGGGGTGTGTTGTAAACAATGTTTTTTATAAATTGATCAACAATTCTATTAAAACAATTAAAACAAGGTTTCAAAATATTTAACTCGCTTACATATTTTAATATTTTTAGGACCCATCATCAAAGGAATGGTTAACTTTTTAAAGCAGAGACAGTCTACACATATTCGGCGTTTTTCTTTTTTTAAGTGGGCTGACGTTGGAGTAAGTACTTTAGATGCCACCCAGGGAGATTCTTTTCAAAACTTGAAACTGACAGGTATTTCAACAACGGGAAGAATCTCCAAAAATCAACATTTTTCTCCAGATCTTCTCAAGAAAGAGCTATAATAGCAGTGCTGTCAGTTGGCGGTTGAATGCCAGCGGAAGAGGCCCCAGGGCGTTATCCCATGAGATGATCTGCCTGCGAAGGATGCGGTATCTTGCGCCTTGTTTGCTTTCGGGATTTGCTG
Organism: Piezodorus guildinii; assembly: GCA_023052935.1. Classification (NCBI taxonomy): domain Eukaryota; kingdom Metazoa; phylum Arthropoda; class Insecta; order Hemiptera; family Pentatomidae; genus Piezodorus; species Piezodorus guildinii. The sequence goes on from JAJSOM010000235.1 coordinate 51,394, forward strand.
TGCGCAGGTAAGTCTTCCAGGTGGCATCACCTCTTGTAACTGTTCCTCCGCCAAACCGCTTGCCATTGTCCTCGACAATGGGACCAGCCCGGAGGGTAGAATCAACTGTTTGCTCTCGTCCCGGTAGAATTAGTGGTAACTGATGAAAAAATGTCATGAGGAAGGCTCGTGGTAAGGGGTTCTTTTATCAACTGTCAATAAAAAACACTTAAAAGTTTAAAAGGGTTTTGTTACAAAAACACTCCATTGAATGAAGTTAGCATGTGCTTCTACCCTTCAGCCGTGACATATGTTGAAAAAGTATTAGAAATATTTTGGAGTAATAAAATATAAGAAATATTTTGGGGGCAATAAAATAGGAGAGTAAAGGACTACACGATGCTAGAGCCAGGCAAGTACTTTTACGATAGTAGCATGAGAGGGTAAAGGTCTGATCAATAAATACGTATAATAACTTCAAATATTACTTCTTTTAAAAAAAATTATATCATTAAATATCGCATTTATATAAGCTTCTAATCTAAATGGCTTACTACATAAAAAGAAAGATTCGGTATGTATCATGTGAAGAAGTTTTTTTAATAAAATATTAAGTCAAGCATCATACACAAAGCATCTTCTTTAATATCTTTTAAAAACAAATCATTCCATCATCTCTTCAGTAATCAATCTTCCGAATAATTATATACAAAATTAAGAATAATAGTCATATTTCGCTTTATAATGAGGAACACTACAAATATGTTAACAATTTTTTTTTTCTTCCTATGATTTAATGATATTAGTTTGAGGTGCAATTATAGTATCTCTGCATGCAAATGTGTTTAGTATTACATAGTCATACATGAATGCACTATTGTTGTATTTACTACATAATAAATAATGCAAGTAGTAGTTATATGCCATTCAAGCAATCCTATTTACTACTTTTATTAATATTATAAGTATAACCTTTAAGTTTCTTTTTGTGATGTTTTTATTTTTATGCCAGACACAAGACTCAGTTTTTGTACTTTATTGTTATTCTTAGGGGACAGAAGGTCCCAGAATAAAATTTACTTTTCTCTTTACCCACTAGTTTCAATCCTAGCTTCCTCTACCATTCCTGACAATCCTCCGAGGCGTCTGGAAAGAAGATGGCCTCGAGACCTTCTAGTGTAGATTAGTGGAGTGTTGCCAATGGGCATATTCTCTTCATTTCTTTTCATGTATATTATCTATATTATGAGCCAATTTACTTGATGTATTTACTAATACAGTTGTAAATTTCAATAAATTAATAAATAAAAAAATAAAAACTTTTCACTTTTTTTTATCTTCTTTCTTTCTTTCTATACGTATACGTACCATTACGATATGTGACTAATCACATACATTCACTATCCACTATATATCTAAGTATCTGTCACTATCATAGTGTTGCTTTGAGTTTATGTAGGAGTTCGTATTATTATTTTGATAACTATAATAACTTGAATAAGCATTAAATACATATAAGTTGCGTAAAAGACTTATGAATAACAGTCGACGAATAGATGATTTTATCAAAAGATCACTAAAATTATTATTCTGAACTACTTTAAAAAAAAAAAAATAACGGATTTCGAAATATACTAGTTGAGTTGTGTAGCCCTTATAAATAAGTACGTCTAATAGTTTAATTGTAATTGTTCTTAAAAACTGAAAGAATCCCATGATCTGCTACTTTTCACATGTTTATCTTTACTGAACACCGACCATTAATATCATCCTTAACAAATCTAACAGGCTTAAATGTAAATGTTGTATTTACTTGAAAAAATTAGAAAAGGTTGAAAAGTTAAGAGCTGAAGGATACTTTTCTATCCACCCACCTCGTGAACTACACTACAGGTAGATATTCAAGTGTTCAGTATGTAACCGCTATGCGAATTTTATGGTATGTGTCCGTCTCTTTTTTAACATTAAACTGCCCCACTCATAAAATGCAAATTTTATTTACTTCTTGAATATCGAGATTGGTTTGAATATATATGTGTGCCCCGAACAGAAATATAAACCTAAAACGTAAAATAAACTTGTTTATACCCTCGGAAAAAGTAAAAAAAAAAAAAAAATTGTAGACGAAGGAAATGGAAAAGGAAATAGTGATGATGTGCTATAAAGGAGAGCAAGTGGGCGCTCGCTAGTCTCAGCCTGGCGATAAACTCACGTAGCTTTGTTTTAGAGAACATTACATAGAAAAGTTTTCTAGCTGTCTACACAAAATGGCATCTGTATATTTGCTTATTGTAGCAATCGATTACGAGATAGAATCATAGATATTAAAAAAGAAAGAAAATATATTAAATTTTTTGTTTGTTGGGATTAGACATTAGAACAAAACTTATAAATAAATAACAATATGCATAGAAGAAAAGAAAGAAATTTATAAACTAAAATATATAAATTACCTTGAACTAAAAGAAGGGAGCGGCGTGGTCTAGTGGATAGAGCACTAGTCTGCTGTGCTCCGGGTCCTGGGTTCGAATCCCGGCTGTGGCAGAAATATTATTTATTCTGTTAATTCAGTCAGGGGGCGACCCTAGGGTATGGAGACCCTCCTGGGGCAGACCCAGCCTCTATAAAGTGGGTACCCAAATTAATTGGGGGAAAACCTGGCGGCTGAGCGTGATTAAGGCCTAATCACCTCATTGCACTGCCGTTGGCCTAGAAACAGTACGAATCTCTATATGTACTGAGCCCAAGACCCTTCATGGATTGTAGTGGTACAGGTTTTTTTTTTTTTTTTTGTTTGTTTGTTGTGTATCCTTTCGTTGTGATTTTTTTTTTTTATATGTTAGATAAATACAACATATAAATTTCCATTAATAATATTACTATAACTTGTCATAATTTAAAAAATATATAATAACAAAACTTGAAGATAATTACTAAACAGATTTGAACATTGATTTTCATTAAAATTAATTAACTCACAAGATAGGCATTTTTTATTTTTTTTTATTTATTTTATTTAATTTACCCAATTGTCAGAAAGCAACGAAAAACTTTCTTTTCACATCCTTTATTTTCCTCTTGGATGTTTCATTGATCTTTAACTTTCCATCTACAGCATCTAAAAATCATAACAATATCTACTGGCAGGTTCAATTCACAAACTATAATTTAGGGTTTCGTAAATTGGGAAGTTGATTTCCAACGGTATATTTTAACGACATTAACTTTGTCGAAATTTGCTATCTGGTTTTATCTAAAGAACTTTCAAGTCCTTACAAAACGCTATTCAGAAATGCAATTATTTTTAAAAGTTACTAATTACGCATTTAAGAGGGTTCTAATTCATACCAAAATATTTCTTCCCCTAACGTAAAAATATTTTATAAACAACATAAAATAACAAAGTGCTAAGTTAGATCCTAATATAAGATTCCCATCCTAATAAACTCTGGATAAACAAAATTAGGACTGTTTTAATATCGTCCCATAGCCACAGTAGCATAAGATGACTTTATGTAAATTAAAAAAACCTAAAATCTAAAAGTTATATATTCGAATACTCATAATGAAATAAAATATTATTAATTATCTTCTGCAATATATTTGTTCTTTAAGCTCATTATGTTAAAAAATGACCAATTTTAAGGCTGTGATTGTGAAGTAGCAGGCAGGCCCTTGTCAGTAAACTCAAGGAATTATATCTCGTAGAATTTTAAATTTGTCCTTGTAGAAGTGTTCTTGTGGTTCTTATTAAAAGCCAAGGCTTTACAAATATTTTTTGTAATAAGGTAATTACATTTTTTTCTCCAATGACATTTCGCGGACCCCCAGTTGGGAACCACTGCAATAGACGTATGGTAGAATTGGCAACATACATAAATCCGTATTTGCTTGTGACAGATTGCGTTGGAAGACTCATTTCAGACAAGCGGAATTAACTTAAATTCCAATACTGCCTCATTTTCTACAAAATACACATAGTTTCCAGTTTAATCATCGTTACCAAGTTGTTCTTATTACATATTCATTATGATAAGAGAGGGTAATCTGAATACATTATAAACGGAACCATTAGACAGAGGTACTGTTAGGGACTTATCATAGCCCGCGGCAGAGCGCGGTTACATTGGCTTGGGAAAACAAGACGCCTTCCCAACGAATTCATTAGTGCCTGTTTCTTACCAAATATGGTCTCTCCTATTCTCTTGAAAACATATCAACACATTTGAATAAATTATATCATTATTGAATCCTATCATGTTTTTGTTGTATTTTGTACAATTTGCTAAAATAAGGATATAAATAATATAATATAATTCTTAATAATTCTCTCTAAAATGATTTTAAAACATTAATAGAAGGTTTGGTAATCTTTTTTAAGTAAATCATCTCCAACGGTAGTATAGTTCAAACTATTTGGAGTTATTTCCATACATGAGAAAAGTTTAGGCTCACAAATAATGGAATTGAGCTTTCATAGAACAACATAAATAGTAATTTATAATGATGGAGTTTTTATTGACCGTTGAAAATATTAGATAAGGAAGATGGTTGGGGTTGGTTCAACAAAAAAAATTCACACTGTAACGCAATACTTATTTTAATTTTGTGCCTACGTTTCGGTCTACGTTGTGGGTCTTCATCAGGGCCGAGAGAAATAAGATTTCAACCAATGCAATTAGAAAATTAATTTAGTTAATAAGTAATAAGTTAGGTACAATAATATGATTACAGTAATAAAATATGGAAACCAACATACATTTTAGATATTGGAATGAGAATATTTGAAGACTATAAAGAGAAACTAAGCCAATGATTAAAAGTTAAAAGAAGAAAACTATGTGAATAATTAAACTTTTAAATATGGACAATTTAGAAGTTATATATGGGCTATTCTCAGTAAAACGTACAATCTGATACGTATTTCTTGAAAATTTCAAAAGTTGAATTTTCGGTCCATCCTTTTTTTTGTGTGTCCCTATATATGAAATCTGATCTGATGTAGTTCCATTAACTATTAATTAATTAATTAAAAATAATTAATATTCCAGAAATCAGAAAGTGTGCTGATGAAGATCTAGTGGTGAGCCAATGATGAGTCGGTGAGCCAATCATTTTTAATGAATGATCTCCCAAAGGTTTTTGAACGTCTAAAAGGGTTAAGACATTCCTCGCCTCTTTGTCTGTTAAATCTGTTAAATATTAAAAAAAATTCGCTTCTATTTATGATCAGGACCAAATTGAGTACGATAAAGTGTGAACCAGAATATTCCTTCATACCAGAACAGTAGGTTAAAAGGAAAAAACAACAACATCCGTTTCATCATTGGCGCACCTTATGTGGGGTGCGCTAATGACGGGTGCGTCAATGACGAATCGAAGGTTTTCCAAAACGTTTTCTCTCCAAAACTCTATATCAAAACAAAGAAGTACATCAATCTACTCAGTAAGTCAACAATGACGGCCATTAAAAAATACTCTCACTCACTAGCGTACGTCTTCCCTCCCAGCCACCGTGAAAGATACAGAAGGCGGTTACAAACCTCCTGGTCGGCTTGCCGAAATGTCGGTGCGCCAATGACGCAAAATCCCTTGGACATTTCAGTTTTATTAATTTGAACGAATATAACCGTTTTCTACACCTGCAATTCTGTATTCAGAAACTATAGAGTGTATGTATGAACGCAATGGACCAAACCAGTAAAATCTTTCTAGTACTTTGGCTGGGTAGCACGTTGAAGTTCGCAAAGTTTGTTTGGACAAGGTGAGCCAATGATTTTTCGGACATTTATTCAAATTTTTCGTACATGATTAATTCATTTACATTCATGGGTTCATTTCATTCATCCAAGAAACGAGAAACGAAGAGGATAAAAAAAAAAATATAAGTAATATGTTGACATATTTTCCTCATCTTATCAGAATATTATGTTGTAGATAGGAAGTAACCATTTTATTAAATGAAGCTAGGTCAGTGAACAGACATCGGAGATCAGTAATGACCAAGAACCGGCAGATAGCAAGGTATATTAATCTAACAACTGCTCAATAAATCGTTGTAATTAGTTACCTTCATCAATGTTTACAATTAATCATCCTCTGACGACATTGATAAGGTAATTACCCTTGATAATGAGTATACTCTTCTTTTTTTTCCGGTTTTCCACTAAGGCCGGCCATGTTTTCGGTAGCCTGCCACGCGGAGCATGGCGGATGGCGATATATCATGGACGAAAGGATCATGGAGACGGTAATAAGGCAACTATTCCAGGGCATAATCTGCATCTAATTGCAGGATATGGGGAAGGGGTGGGGGCAGGAAGCGCCGCCTACTTCCGCTCACCAGGGACACCTTTTTCTTCCGGGCTAGCGATGACACCGGAGGTTCAAGAACAACATGGCTCGAGTTACCCATCAGTTTAATATTTCTTGGCGTTCTAGAAGCATTTTAATAAAGTGAACTAAATCTAGTGCAGTATGCATGTATTGCATCATTCAACAATAATTAATTATCCATCTCTTCTGGATCGATGATTTAAAATAATTTTTCTAAACACTACTTGAAACATTCTG
>JAJSOM010000236.1:0-23221 GCA_023052935.1 Piezodorus guildinii
AAAACCTTTAAACACATTTTTTTGAATAACTCAAAAACTAGACAAACATATAAAAATTATATATACAAAAGTTATATACAATTGGTACTGAACTAGAGACCCTTCATGTGTTGTAGAGGTAAAGGTTTTTTTTGCTCTAAGATGTAGTTGACTGTAGTATACTGGACCCAGAGGAAGTTGAAACATGTATTACCGTTGAAAACCTTGCATCAAAAATAATTCCATATTTTATTACTTTCTCTAACTGTTTATTTGTTTATTAATAATACAAGTTTGTAATTTTATTGTTTCAGGTAAACGAAAAAGAGATTCCGAATTGTCCAGTGATAGCGAAAATAATTTCCTTGATTATCTAATTGAGATTGAAGAAAAGGAAGAAGAACAAGCAAGGAAGAGGTTCTTCTCCGAGGAGGTACAACTCTCTTCTATGGAAGAGTGGCACGAGAGTCTGCAAGAGGAAAACAGGAGAAGAAATGTCAAAGAGTTTTGGCAAGAAAAAAGAGTAAGAAACAGGCCGATGATGGAAGAGGAGCTGTTGTCTCCCCTCGATGACTGGTACGTTTCTTCATTAGAAGAAAACAGGAAAATAATCATGAAACAGATCAGAATCAAAGAAAACAAATTATTAACCATAGTATGGTTGCACGAGACGAGAAGACAGACGATACCATTGACTTCCTTAACCAGGGTCAAAGAGGAAATTACGCAATTAAGGGTCATGTATGAGCAGTTGAGAGTGTAATTGTTGTGAACATATTCATGTGAATAAATTATTCTTTTATTATTGTTAGCTTATAGGATTGCTTTTATTTTTTGAAATGTCTTAGTATCTAACAAATATTTTTTTTTTTTTTCGGAAGATATTTTTATTTGTTCACAATGTACCTGAAACAATAGATTTTTGCTTCAAATAACTTTATCATCGCTAAAGTTAAGCTATATTAATGCCAAAAATTATTGGATTTACCTAATATTTAGGATATTTTAATCATATTGTATATATGTATATAAAAACTATTTATAGAAAAAATCTCCTTAAAAAAGTAGAAATCTGAGAAATTTTAGCACTAATAAAGCTTAATATTAGAAAATATTAATGTTGATATATTAATATACTTTTATTGTTGTTAGCTTGTAATATTAATAGGATATAAATTAATATTACTGTTTGTACAGTCTTCTTATATTATTATTATAATATAGGTTTACTTTTATCTTAAAATTATATTTTATCTAACCAATATATATACTTTTTGGAAAATATTTTTATTTGTATTCAATATGGAGGTGATGCTTTAAATAACTTTATTATCAGTAACTAAGATTTATTAATGCCAATATTTCATGGATTAACCCAATATTTAGGATATTTTTATATATTATTTATGATGTATATATGTATATAAAAGCTACATATACAAAAACATTAATGTTCTGAAGATGATTTAAATCTGTGAAATGTTGGCATTAATATTATGCAATATTAATTTTCATATATTCTTTTTTAATCTTACTAGCTTATACGATTGACTTAATTTTATAAATTATGTTATGTAAATAATTGATATATATATTTTTTTTTGGAAGATATTTTAATTTGTATTATTGAATATATATATGTATATATTGATACCTGAGAATAAATATATTCTTTCTTCAAATAACTTTATTATCAATAGATAGCTTTACTATTGATGATAAAGTAATTGTATTATTTAATTGAGAATATTGAATTATATTATTGTAAATTTTGTGTTTCATTATATAAATATTGTATTAAATAAAAATTATGTGTAATAATTTTTTCTATTTTAATACAAAAATTATAAAATTTATATAGTTTTTATTTTATTATTATTTATAAACCCACAAATAGAATATTTCTTCAAAAATTCCGCATTTGCTGAATCTACATAGAATTTATAAATAAAAAGGATTTAGATTAATTTGCTCTATAATACGGCAGTTATTGAAAATTGAGAAAATGATTTCCAATAGTTCGTATATCCATTTCAGGAAATTTTATGGGAAATGCAAAAATTATTTTTGAGTATATTTTTCAAAAATACTTGAAGTAGAAAATTATGGGGCTGATTTTTATATTTCTTCCTAAAGACGTTTTATTGACAAGAAAAAACATTACTCGATGTCTTGGAATATTTTATCCATACTTAGAATCCTACAACCAATATCAACACATCACTAAATATTCCTTAAAAACAACTAATTGGATGGTAAAATAATTTTGTGGCATTTTTTGCTGGCGATTTGACTAAAAGCTTTAAATTCTTGTAAATAGTTTTAATCAATTAGACATGACCTATTGTGATCTTTTTCATGTTGCTATCTTTCAGGTAATTTGTGGAATTCGGTCATCATTGACAGTTGAAGGACAACCCAACAGCTTTGCATCTTCCATTTCGAAATTTCTGGTTCTGAACCGATCAAACCACTTAAGGACAGTGCTTTTCCCTATGGCATCACCGCCGTACAAACTGCAAATTTTGTTAACTGTCTGTTCAGCGGATTTTCCTTTTCGGAAATTAAAAATCATTAAATGACGAAAATGAATTTTATTTTCTTCCATTTTGAGCAAGAAAAATACCACTTAAAGATAAGAAATCTCTGTTGAAACTGATGCATAAAAGCACTTTAACGTTTTTTTAGAATATGTAAATATTGTCGACCAAGTAAACATGATTTTATAAACACAGGGAGGATTAGACTGAAATATTGAAAAACACCATGAACTTATTTTGCAATGTTTGATAAATAAACAATTTTGCAAATAATGATAAATAATAAATGATTAAAAATTGTAGGTAATTTTAAATATTAATTCAAAAATATTACAAAAATTATTAAAAATGTATCCCACTGCCCCATATAAAGTGGTCCATAGGAGGAAGGAATGGTAAATATTTTTTCTCCTAAGAAGCGACACTTGTTTGCTCCAGAGAACACCATTCAAGATACCTATGATTCTTCTTCCATTTCCAATCTTATTTTTGATATCTTATGTAATCGTTCCGAAATGATCTATGGTTACGCCAAGATATTTAAAGATGTTGCTCTGTGGGATCGTTCAATCCTCCACACAGATGGCTGAGACTGTTGAGTCGCATGTCTTATACTCTGTTTTTTCTCTGCTGAACTCTAGGACCCACTCAGAGTATGCTTCATTCAATTTCATCTGTATATATTTTAGATCACATTATTCTGATGCTAGGATAACCTGATCGTCTGCAAACTGAAGGCTGAAAAGTGTATCATCACCAACCTCCACACCCATTCTTCGACACTTTTGTTTCCACAATCTTAGAGCTTGTTCCACGTAAATATTAAAAAGTGTTGGGGAGAGGCAATATCCTTGCTTCAGACTTTTAGAGACCAGGAATGGTTCTGTATATTTTCTTCCTATCTTCACTCTTGATTCTGATAGGGATAGGGAGTCCTGGGTTCGCATCCCGGTTGTGGCGGAATATTATTTATTCTGTTATTTCGGCCGGGGGGCGATCCTGGGAATGGAGACCTTTCTGGGGCACACCCAGCCTCAATAAAATTGGTACCTAAAAATGGGAAAAAAACCTGGCAACTGGGCGTGAATCACCTCATTGTACCGCCGTTGGCCTAGAAACAGTACGAATCTCTACATCTACTGAGCCCAAAACTCTTAATGGGTTGTAGTGGTACAGGTTTTTTTTTTTTTTTTTTTCACTCTTTATTCAGCTCCTATATATAGACTCTTTAATGAGACCTCTATTTATCTGAGCCAGATCCAACGCCTCCCATAGTTTCTTTAAAGGAACACTATCGTATGCTTTGCGAAGGTCAATGAAAGCTAAATGGGTTTCAAGATCATATTCTATCCTCTTCTGTACCAGCAGTGTCAAGGTAAAAATATGGTCACTACATGATCTCCCACTTCTAAAACCCGCTTGCTCTTCCGTCGTCGGATCCGAGACCTCTTTCTCCAGTGTTTCCTTAAGGATTCGGCGATAAAGCCTGCCTATACTGCTTGTCACCGTGATTTCCCTGTAATTGGTGCACATGTTTGTCTAATAAATACTATAAATATCTGAAAAATATTCGTATTTAAACAGAGGCCAAGAATACTTAAAAACCAGGCGCCCCGCTTCCATGCCGCAACACTGAACTGCTTTGAAGGTTTGCCTATACATGCCTTAAGGTGCTCTAACAACATGTCCAATATTTGAAGAGGATTTGCTAGATGTTACTTAGTTTGATTGCTTTCTGAAAGTGAAATGATAAAAAATAAATAAAAAATCACTTCAATCGATATTTAAATTAATTGGGTAAAGTTATTTTTTTTGTATTTCTATTCCTATTTCTGAACTAGCCTACTATTCTACGGGTCCTGGGTTCGAATCTTGTCCGTGGCCAAATATTGTGTATTCTATTATTTCAGCCGTTGAGCGACCCTAGGGTATGGAGACCCTTCTTGGGCAGACCCACCCTCTATATAGTGGGTACCCAAAAACTGGGAAGAAACCTGGCGGCTGAGCGTGATCTCGGCCTAATCACCCTATTTCTCACTACTATCACTCTATAAACAGTACAAATCTCTACATGTACTGAGCCCAGGACCCTTCACGGGTTGTAGAGGCACATGTTTTTTTTTATTCTTATTTCTACCAACTTTAAGAGCCTGGGTGAGCCGCAAAGGGCTCATGTGCTCTTGCATGATATTTACAAGTCTCACAAAATGCATGACCTTAAAAAATGCACAAGATTGAACCATCTTACTGATGAAAGATCAGTATGTAAAGAAATCAACATTAGACGAAATAGAGAAAGGTGCATCTTTAAACAATGCTGAATAAAAAATCAGAAATTTGAGTATTTGAAACATAATTACTTAAGGGTAATAACAAAATTTTTAGGTAACTACTTAGCTCAGAATACACACCTCACAGTGTATCAATATAGCTTCCAGAGAGTGGTCTGGTTCTGCGGGTGAGGCAGTGTTCTTAGGGTCCTTGGTTAGAGCCTGGCTGAGGCAGGGTAATTATTTAGTATGTTATTTCAGCCCTGGGGTGGAGAGACCCTCCTGGGACAGACCCAGCCTCTTTAATGTGGATAACTTAAAATTATAGTAAAAAATATGGCAGCTGAGTGTGATCTAGGCCTAATCAGCTCCTTGCTCAGTCGTTGGCCAAGCAATTGTACTAACTCTATTTTAATGCTTTTTTTACTTCATTCTAATTACCTGAATTCTCACCCCTTACTATCCAGTATTGGCCAACATATGAATCATCCTACAGGTAGCCACCATATTCTAACCGGAGTGGGTCTGCCAAAGCTCGATTATAAGATATTAAATAGAATATTCGTTCAAAGCAAGACCACTGAAGATTTCAGGAGGTTAGGCATTGTATTTGTGAATGGAGAGCAGGAAGTCTGTCAGTATGAGTGAGCTGAGAGCATTGTGAGGGTGGAAATATGTTGATCATGTTAATGAATGAATTCATAATAAAATGAATGAGTGGTGAGGCACCTACTATGTGTCCAGAGAGTGGGTGGGAGGATTACGTAGAGGTGATCTTGAAGGGGGTTCGATCAGTGGCTGGTTTCTAGATGAACATTATAGAGAGGAAAAAAATGAAATTGTTTTGGAACATAAGTATTAGTATTTTGGCTTGATTTTCAAATAATTCTCAGTTATTGATAATTTATGATTCTCATCAATGAAACCCCTTTATCACTTGGCATCGAGAACAGCTGTTCAATAAGTATATCCACCATCCTCTTCTTATCATGTGGCTATCCAGCACTGAACTGAACAACTGTTTAAAGCCGGCTTGATCTCAACTCTCGTCCAATCTCTAATTTTACTTCGCTATATAAAAAACACAAGCAAAGTATTGCGATCGTAAAAAAAAAAAAAAGTAAAGAATAGAATTCGGGTTTTCAACGGATATACACATTTAGGGTCCCTTATCTACCGCACAAACGTCTAGGTGTGCGTGTATGTGGTACGCCAAGTAACGTCTTAACAATTGAGACGTTGATTTCCAAAAGGTACTAAAGGACATTTTTTAGGAAATTGATATTTTTATATTCTCTATTATATTTATATTCTCCTCATTTAGATTTATCTAAATCTTAAATTTTATTGTATCTAATGAAAACTTATGTCGTTTAATAACGTGATTTAGAAATGCTACTAATTTCTTAAGATACTTATTACACATTTAGTTTCAATCTAAATCATAACAGACCATTTCATTTCATAACTTTAATATGGTTTTATTAATACAGTAAAGAAATAATTCTAGATTTTTTTTTTTTTTTTAAATTATATTTTATTGAATTTTACAACTGTATATTACATAAATACAATAAGTAAAAGTGATGAATTATAATAAAAGGCGTATAAGGCTTGTGAAGAAACTACCCAGCGGTAGTACTTCGATGTTTACTTAAGTAAGTAGATCCCGTGGCCATCTTCTTTTCAATCGCCTCGGAGGGTTGTCAGGAATATGCGAGGTTGATAGGTTGCGGACAAGAGGGTTTATATGAATTGGGAGTTTGGAATTAAAAGTGGTATAACTGGTTCGAGAAAGGTCTGCCACAAATGGGATATTAAGGTCGTTATGGATGATTTTATTTGTGACGAAATAAGGAGCATTTAGGATTTTGCGAAGGATTTTGGATTGTAAGGATTGGATGCGGGAGGAATTAGATGGCTTAGTAGAGCCCCAAAGCTCGATTCCATATGTCCAGATTGGTCTGATGACAGTCATATAAATGAGCTTTTTGTAGTGAATTGGAAGTTTTGAACGTTTGTCTAGTAAGTGTTGTAGTAATCGGTATCTATGGGCAGTTTCCTGTCGTTTTAGTCTCGTGTGAGGGTTCCATGTAAGACGTTTGTCAAGATGGAGTCATAGGTATCGGATTTGTTCAACAGGTATGAGTGGCGTATTATTAAAGGATACGGTAGGGCAGGAGGGCATCGGTTTTCGACGAAGGGTAAAGGTAATTTGGTGGGATTTTTTAGGATTTATTTTAATCCTCCAGTTCCGACACCATTCCTCAATGGCTGTGATGTGGGACTGAAGGATTTGGGATGCAGCGGTTGGATCGTTATGGACGGATAACACACAACTTTCATCCGCGTAAGTTGTGAGGACAGTGCTAGGATGGAGTGGGATATCAGCTGTATATACCGTATAAAGGATGGGACCTAAGATACTACCCTGAGGTACACCTGCAGACTGAGAAATTATGGAAGAGTAGGAAAGGTTATGATTTACTTGAAAGTTTCTATTAGTGAGGTAGGAACGGATTATGAGGAAGTATGTTGAGGGAAGGAATTGACGGAGTTTATAAAGGAGTCCTGGGTGCCAGACTCGGTCGAACGCTTGTTCCACGTCGAGAAAAGCACCCGTGCAAAACATTCCTCGCTCCAATGTTGAGGATATAACATCCACCACACGGTGGCATTGCTGAATTGTAGAGTGGGATGTCCGAAATCCAAACTGGTGGTCAGGAATTAGGGAGTGAGTTAAGGAATTGTGAATAAGGATACAAGAGCCAGCGTGGGATGTTTTGTCAGGGTGATCTGATCTGTATGTGATGTAGTCGCGTATGTAAAAGTGTGAATGAGGTGTGAAATGTGTTTCAGTCACAAGGGCAACGTCTATGTTATTGTCGTGAAGAAAGATGTCAAGTTCGTCTCTGTGATTAATCAGACCATTGGAATTCCATAAGAGAATAGCTAGGTTCTGCTTATTCATCTCGGGAAATTAATCGGGAACTGTGATAGGAGACTTGTAAGGAGATTGATGAGTGGTTTGATTGTGTTTTGGAGGTCTAGAAGGAAGGATGAAAGAATAGATGTTATGTCAGTTGGAGGTTAGTTAGGATTGGGGTAGGAAGGGGTTAAAGGATTAATCTGTCTTGGTGTGGGTAAGATTATTCTTTGAGATTCAGCAGGTAATGGAGCTTCAAATGAGAGATTGTCCTGAACCGCAGTGATTAATGCAGGTGGATGTTTGGGATTGGTCTGTGGAGAGATTAGTGGCGGTAACTTGACTCTCAGAGAAGCAGGTTTTGGATCATTTATGGGCATTTTTGACTGAGGGTGGGAGTTAAGAGGTTTAGAATGAGTTCTCTGAGGCTGTGAATGTATGGTCTGACGGTGATGAGAGGAGATCGGGGGTTGAGGATGGGATGTCTGCGGCTGTGAAATGGAGTCTTGAGGCGATTGAGGTCGGGGCAGAGGTTTTGTGGCTATTGCAGAATAGGTGGAGGTATTGGAGCTTGGTGGTGGTTGATACACGCTGCCTCCTGGAGCTCGATGGATGATCGGAGTAGTCCTGGTTGAAGTGCCGGGTGCTTCATTCGTAGTGCTGGAGGTCTTCTGTAGGGTTCTAGAGGATATGTTTAGGATCTTTTGTCTCAGCATATTTTTGTACACTATGCAGACTTTATAGCTAGCAGGATGACCTTCACTGCACAGCGCACATTCTGCTGGGGTGTCCCGAGGTTTCAAACAATTGCTAGAGGCGTGTGGGCCAGCACATTTGACACATCTGGCTGGATGATGACAGTAGCCTTTTGTGTGCCCAAGATTTTGACAGTTTGTACACTGTACTATGTCATCTCTCTACCTTGGCTCTTCAAATTTTATACAGGAGTAAACAAGCCTGTTTACTTTAAATATTTCTGGATTATTAGTAGAATGCTCCAGATCTACGAAGAATAATGGTAAAGGGAACTTTTCTGAGGGATGAATGACACAAGAAACGTGTCGCACGCTGAATCCTAACTCTTCTATATCCTTCTTGATGGCTTCTGTGGGGGTGGTGTTGTGGAGACCCCTCAAAACAACGCGGTAGGGTTTATCTTCTTTTAGCTGATAACAGTGAAATTCATAGTGTTTCTCTGTTAAATATTTGACGAGTTTTTTATAGTTCTCTTTGGTAGTAGTGTTGATCTTAACGTCTTTTAATCTCGCGAAGCATTGGAAATTAGTTTGTCCTATGAGTGCAGATATTTCTTGGCCAAACTTAAAGAAATTTTGAATATTATTGACGTATATGGGTGGTGGCTCAGGTTCGTTGAATTCACGGGGTGTAGAGGATGTTGATGACATATTATTGATGGCTGCAACGTTGTTGCTGGAAAGTGCGGATGTGCAGGCAGTTTTGGTTGGTTGAGTGTTGGCTGAAGGTGTACTTCGGTTTTCTGGAGGGCAATTTTGCTTAGCTTTGGCTTTTTTATTTTTTTTCTTATTCGGTGAATTACTACCAGAATTTGGCTGAACGTTCCTATGGCGTTTTTGCCGCGTCCTTCTAGTCAGGTACTGCGAATCAGTCTCACTAATTTCACTGAACGGAGTTTCATTGTCTGTGTCCATCACTGAATTCGCGTCAGACATAATGTTTATGTATAAGAAAAAAAATGAGAAAAGAAAATTCCCCTATTAAATTACTACCATAAAAATATGTTTATATATATTAATATAACAAATAAAAATAAAAAAAAACACCTATTAAAGAAAAAAAAATAAGATATAGAAAAAAAAAATTATATACCCTCTGAATATTAATAACAAAAATTAAATAACTCCTTAAAAATTAAATTATGTACATAACTATATACGATTGATAAAAAAAACATTTTAAAGAAAATTAAAAAAAAATATTCTAAGAAAAAAAAAGATTTCTAGGTTATCCCGGGATACGAACTCAGGACGGTGGCAGGTAGATTCCTAGTGCCGCAACCGTGAACCTGGAGTGCTGGCTGATAAGAGTCTGTTGGGATTAACTGCCACGTCAGTTAGCCCAAGTGACACTGCTCAGTGAGCTGGCTATTAAAATAAGAGCACTAACCTCAATGTTAATAGGTGTAAAGTGAAAATGTTCAAAGAGGAAACTTTTTGTAAAGGCTGACTGCTGGTCAACTCTGAGAGATTTTCGCGCTTCCTGTAAAATTCCCCAGAATGGATATAGTACCTTTTGGAAATCAACGTCTCAATTGTATATGCTTTGACCAAATGTCGAGAAATATTGAAAAAACAGTTTTTAGGGGAAAAAATTGTGTTAAGAATTATTACATGAAGTGACAATGGTTGACTGTGTGTATATATGAGAGAAGTTGGTTCAGGGTGAAATGAAATGAGAAAACTTCTTTATTATCCTGGGACTAAAGTCCCTTAAGAATAAAATATACATAATTGATGACCGGGAAAATGTGGTCATGGCATAGAATAACAAAATACTAAAAATAATTAAGGTAGTAATATATGTACTTCTTTACAAGTCAGACTTTCAGAATAAGAAAAACAAAAAAAACAGAAATAGCTAGTTCATCAATGATAATTGGAGTAATATAAACACAAAAAAAAAAAAAAAAAATTTAATTAAAACCACGACGTATTGTTGGTGACACCTTCTAAGCTCACACAATCATCCTGAAGAAGGCCTATAATTTAGGCCGAAACGTCGGCACCAATAAATTGATTTTACGCTTAATTGTGTGTTATATTGACTGCAACCTGAACCAACTTCTCTCAAGAATTATTACAATTTGTCTCTATATGTACAATAATAAAAAGGCTATTAAATAATTTCATCAATGAATAAAATAAAAATAAAAAAACAAACTAATGTCAATTATATAAAACAGAAACAAAAGCAGAATCTGAGGGATCCTAGCTCCTCTCTCTTAGTCCAGCGTTAAATTCGCCAACATCCAAATATCCAAATCGTGCAAAAGAACTGCGTTCAGCTCAAAAATAAATAAATTTTTATTTTTGAACTCCTCGGTTTAATAAATTATTAAAAGTTCAGTAAAGTAGACTTCTTAATTTAATAAATACGTCGATTTCTAAAAAGGTGCCCACACTAGAACATTTTTTATAAAACTGATATATTGACATATTTCGATTCTAATGGTGTAATCTAAAAAAATATAGGTATAATATCATTTTTTTCTTATTATTTTATTTATTAACCCTTGTATTGTGAAGTTGCCAACAAATTTTGTCTTTAAGTTTTTCTGTTCTTTGACTGGTTATTTGCTGAATTTGTGCAATGTGATGTCCTGAAACAGTCAGGTGACTTTGTTTTTTGTTTTTTTTAAGTGAAAAAAGAGACTTTTGTCATGAACGACCGTGCATTGCCCGGTACAAGTAACGGATCTACTGAAGCTGTAGTTTCTACCCTTTTGAAGAGAAAGTTAAGAAGTAACTCTAATGTTTCAAAACTAGATAGCCCTATTGAAAAGAAAAGTATGAATTCCAAAGATTCCCAGATAAAAACCTCATCATTAAAAACTAACCAAATAAAAACACATGTGAATTTCAATAACCAACGTGCCTCAGAAAACAATGAAACAACTCCAATTAATATCATAAATAATAGTTCTGGTATAACTATTTCTAGTTCTACTCCTCAAGAAACAACTAATTCTCATATTACTAATAGTACTACGTCGACCACTTTAAAGAGTATCCCTGCCATACCTGTAAGTAATATGTTTGAACCTCTATCCGCTGAACTAGAAGACGAAGAGAATGTAACGCCAGTTGTTCACAAGCCACCTCCAATAAAAATTAAAGGCGTACAAAATTTCCAGCTCTTTTGCCGAGACATCATTAGTTTAATAGGAGAAAACAATTTCGAATTTATTTCGAATAAAAATATTATTACTTTAAAAACACAAAATAGTGATGCCTACAGAGCCAGTGTACGATATCTAGAGAACAAAGGCTATAGTTTCCACACTTACCAACCAAGAGAAGATAAACCCTATCGATTCGTAATTAGGAATCTTCATCACACTACACCCCACGAGATGATTAAATATGACGTGGAGAGACAAGGATTCAACGTCCGTCGCATAACAAATGTTTTACACCCCAGAACTAATGAACCTCTGCCACTCTTTTTTGTCGACATCGAACCTGCTGCGAACTGTGCCGAAGTATTCAAAATTACGAATATAGCCTACACAAAGGTTAAAATTGAGGAACCTCATAAAAGAAGGGAGATTGTACAATGCATGAGGTGCCAACAATACGAACATACCAGAGCCTTTTGCCGCCATATACCAAGATGTGTGAAGTGCGGTCAAGACCATCCCAGTGATAGATGCCAGAAGCCACGAGAAGAGCCCCCAGTCTGTGCGTTGTGCGGTGGCGCTCACCCAGCGAACTACAGAGGATGCTCCGTACATCTCGAATTACAGAGAAGAAGACTCAACGTGCGAAGCCAGGGCGCTTGGAGGCGATAAGTAACAGAAGTTCTGCCTCCAGAGGTGGGAGACAGACTTACTTACCCTCCTCTTGAAACAGAAGAACATCAGACGGTATGTAATAACCCTAATTACAACTACACATCACCACCATATTCAATTTCTCAAAACACAACACCTCATTACGCAATACCTCAATTGATAAGACATCAACATTCACCACCTCTGCACCACACTACACCCCAAAATACAACTCCTCAATACTCAACACCTCAATACACGACTCCTCAACACACTAAACCCCAGTATACAGTACCTCAATACACTGCCCCGCAACACATAACACCTCAATCTACAAATATGTCCCAACCTTTTTCAACACTTCATCACACACAACCACAATTCATGCCTTCATCTCAGTCAAGACCTAATAACACATCACCTCATGCACAATCTACCACTCAAGATTTCTCTTCATCCTTCAATTCCTTTCTAAATGAATTTAAATCGATGATAAATCCACCCATAACTTTGCTCACCACGCTTGTTAATACATTTATTCCAAATGTCAGCCCTTAATTATATTAATCAACATTCACTAAAACTCCTCCTCTGGAATGCTAATGGAGCCCTACACCGAAGAAACGAACTTGACATATACTTGCACGAACATGACATAGACATAGCACTGCTAACCGAAACTCACTTTACGAGGACCGTACGATTTTATATACAGGGGTATACAGTGTACCGTGCTGATCATCCAAGCGGAGCAGCCCGTGGTGGCTCGGCAGTAGTTGTGAAACGAACATTGTATCACTATCCTCTACAAATGACAGCCTTACCTGAACTTCAATTATCAGCAATCTCAAAGTCGAAATTGACCACACATCTATTTCTATTGCCAGTGCTTATTGTCCTCCGAGACAGAGACTTTCACAAGATATACTTACTGACGTATTTACTGTTTTGGGACCTAACTTTTTATGTGGCGGGGGCTTTAACGCCAAACATCCTCGTTTCGGCAATAGGACTCAAAACCCTAGAGGAAATGCTCTTCTTAATACATGTCTGAACCTTGACTGTGACTTCATTCTACCTCCAGAACCGACTTACTGGCCGACAGACATTAATCGACAGCCAGAACTACTGGACTTCTTTATCACTTCTCGCCTAAATACTCTACATCATCACATCTCTATTGATAATGACCTTTCATCTGACCATTCTGCAGTTATGCTTTCTTTCTCTAGACACATCTTATCTACAGCCCACATGCCTACATTAACTCCGGGACCAATATTAATTAGTCAATTTCATAGTGCCATAAACAATAAAATTAATCTCAATACTAGGTTAAAGACTCAGGAAGACATCGACAATGCTGTAGATACACTTACTAAGACTATACAAAATGCTGCTTGGCAATCAGCACATAAACCTGATACAGACAATAACAAACAGTATTTACCCCCTGAAATACGGTCACTAATGGTCAAAAAACGACGGGCTCTTAACCAATGGAAAAGATCTCGCTATCCTAGTGACAAACGATTACTTAACCAACTTACTAACAGACTGAGAAAACTTATACAACAATATAAACACGACACCTACAACACACATTTGAGTAACCTACAGACTAGTAACAATACTCTCTGGCAACAAACACGAAAGATACTACATTATCACCATACAAAGAACCCTCTCCGTAAACCTGACAACACATGGGCTAGAAGTGATAAAGAAAAGGCAGACCTATTTGCTGCACATCTTACGGAAGTATTTCATCCTCATGATGACTTACTAGATCAACAGCACTGCTCAGACATCCAACAAATTTCTCACTTATTCTCTTCCTCTTTCTCTACCTCCACCACCTATTACTCCTTCGGACGTAAAATTTTGCATTAAAAACTTACCTCTTAGAAAAGCTCCTGGTTTTGACCTAATCACACCTAAAATTGTACGACTTCTTCCTAAGAAAGCCATAATCTTCCTGACATCTATTTATAATTCTATCCTCCGACTTACTTACTTTCCTCTAGTATGGAAGTTTTCAATTATAAAGATGATTCCAAAGCCAAACAAACTTCAGTCACCTCATAGACTTAGATCAAGTCACTTCATATAGAAAAATTAGTTTATTACCGTTATTTTCCAAAATGTTTGAAAAAATATTATTAAAGCGACTATATCCTTTCTTAGAGTCCAAATCCGTAATTCCTAACCACCAATTTGGCTTTAGACCTGCACATTCGACTATACAACAATGTCATAGAGTTGTTGATTCGATTGCTGTGGCATTAGAAAAAAAAGAATTCTGTACAGCAGCATTTTTAGACGTCGCACAGGCATTTGATAAGGTGTGGCATGATGGCCTCCTCAGTAAAATCAAATCAATTTTACCGCATACTTATTATTTAATAATTATGTCGTATCTTGAGAATAGGTTTTTTGTAGTCGACCAAGATGGTAAACATTCCGACTACTGTCGAGTTGGTGCGGGAGTTCCGCAAGGCAGCATTTTGGGTCCAGTTCTGTATACTATATACACTTCTGACATACCACAAACACCCGACACATTACTTGCAACATACGCAGACGACACCGTGATACTCTCAACAAGTACTGATCCGACCATAGCCTCACACAATGTTCAAACTTACTTAAATTTACTTCAAGATTGGCTTGATAAATGGCGTATTAAAATAAACATACAGAAATCAAGTCAAGTAACATTCACGCTTAAGCATTCTGATTGTCCTCCACTAACACTTTATAATGCTCAGTTACCCAAACAAACAGAAACAAAATACTTAGGACTCACAATGGATAGACGCCTGACATGGAAATCACACGTAACTACCTTAAAAAAAAGACTGAATCATCGACTATCAATACTTAGACGACTTCTTCCCCATAAAAACAAACTATCACTAAGCAACAAAATCATTATATACAACATGTTACTTAAACCTATATGGACGTACGGTACTCAGGTGTGGGGCTCATGCAAAAAATCACACTTGCAGACAATTCAAATCTTTCAATCTAAATTCCTCCGATTCATCACTCACTGTCCCTTTTACGTAACCAACAAATCATTACACAAAGACCTCAACATACCAATCGTAACGGATATCATTAAAAAATATTACAAACATTTTCACGACTCACTCACTGGACATCCAAACCTACTGGTACAAACATTGCTAACTGATACACTACCACAAAACCCACCAAGGAGACTGAACGCCTCTGGAGCAGAGACCTACTTCTTTAGCAGATTTTTCACGCCAAGGAGTGCCTTCACTAGGAGGTTTCTTCACTCACGAACTCATAAGAATCCTGAAGGAGGTTTTTCGTAATGGTCATCAGTGTTACAATATATGCCTAAAGGCATTGGTATATTACTTGTTGTCAAATAAATTAAAAAAAAAAAATTATTTATTATAAGTAATAGTGGTGTCTTGATAATAAAACTCTTTACATTTTTTTCTCTCTCTTCAAAAATAACAGATTATTTATTTTTTTACCAACCTTTGTAGTTCCACATTGTTATAATAAAGGCATATTAGGGTGCAGCATTTAGAGAAAATAGTAAAGTCACCCACAATGTGGAGCTACAAATGTTGAAAAGGGATAAACAGACAATTTCAATACTTTCTTTCTTTGACTGCCTCTCAGATTCCTGAAATTTTCTGAATGCCTTCTTGAATCTTCCAATAGTTAACTATTTATATTAATTATTAACCTGAATGGTTTGAAAGTACCAATATTAATTAATAATTACAAAATAAAAATATAAAGTTTCGTACAAAGGGAAGCCAAGGATTACAGATGATTAAAGAATTCAATGAAACTTCTTTTGGTATGTCTTAAGGGAAATGAATATTTTAACAAACAGGAGCCAAATCGTTCTACCATCTGTTATCATATACTGTATTTTCTTAAGGGTAGAGAGATCGTCCTTATCTCAACCGGCCTTTATTAAGTGGGTACCCAAAGATTGGGGACAAAATCTTGTAGCTTAAAATAAAAATTACTACTAGGAGGAAATTCCAATTTTGATTTGCTGCTTAACTTCGCTGAGTTGCTATCAGTACACAGCATACCGCATCAATCTCGAAGACAATCTTAAAGAAAAAAGATAGAGAGAGATTCTTCCAAATAGGAAACACATATATTTTACTAATTTTGAAATCGATCATGGACATATGAAAATCCAGAAAACACAATTGATAATTTTTAATAATGATGGAGTTTTGTTGACCGTAGAGAAATTAGATGAGGAAGATGGTTGGGGGTGCGGTCATAAATTAAAAACACACAATTAAAAATAAGCGTTATTTTAATTATGTGCCGACGTTTCGGCCTACAATGTGGGCCTTCATCAGGGCTAAAAGAAACAAGATAACAACCAATGTAATTATAGACTTAATAATGCGTTAGGTATATAATAATATGACAGTAATAAATTATGGGAACATAAATAATATTAAATGTAAAATGATAATAAGATGACAATTATAAAGTATGGAAATAAGGTGACAGTTATAAAGTATGGAAATAAACAAAATTAAGATGATAGTTATAAAGTATGGAAGTAGACATAATTGAGATGATAATATTGTAATGAGAATATATAAATAGAGACTAAGTAAATGAAAAAAAAAAAAATGATAAAGGAAAAATATGTGAACAATTAAAATTTTAAATATTAACAATTTTGAGTTGATATATGACGGTAATATATTAAAAACATAGTTAAGAGTATAGGTAATATATAAAAAAATATAGTCATTACAAAAGAGAAACAGTATGAATAAAAAATAATAATTTAAATTTTAAAATAATGTAATATTAAACTAATAATTATATGTCAGGATATGTAACGGAGAAAGATATGAGTATGGAAAGGGGGAGAAAGAAATGGGCGATGAAAAAAGAAAATTGATAATGAATAAATAAAAATAAAATTATGAAGAGATGATCAGATGGTTGTTTAAAAAATGAGCTAGGGATGCTTTATTAAATTTAATATTTGGGAATAAGCTAGTGACAAGTTATGTTTGTCAGTCTTTTGATTAACAGGAAGGGGTTCTAGTTGTATGTAAATGCATTCTGTAATGAGTCGTTTGTCATGGTTGGGAACAGTGGCAAGAATCCATTCTTTTTTCATCGCCCATTTCTTTCTCCCCCTTTCCATACTCATATCTTTCTCCGTTACATATCCTGACATATAATTATTAGTTTAATATTACATTATTTTAAAATTTAAATTATTATTTTTTATTCATACTGTTTCTCTTTTGTAATGACTATATTTTTTTATATATTACCTATACTCTTAACTATGTTTTTAATATATTACCGTCATATATCAACTCAAAATTGTTAATATTTAAAATTTTAATTGTTCACATATTTTTTCTTTATCATTTTTTTTTCATTTACTTAGTCTCTATTTATATATTCTCATTACAATATTATCATCTCAATTATGTCTACTTCCATACTTTATAACTATCATCTTAATTTTGTTTATTTCCATACTTTATAACTGTCGCCTTATTTCCATACTTTATAATTGTCATCTTATTATCATTTTACATTTAATATTATTTATGTTCCCATAATTTATTACTGTCATATTATTATATACCTAACGCATTATTAAGTCTATAATTACATTGGTTGTTATCTTGTTTCTTTTAGCCCTGATGAAGTCCCACATTGTAGGCCGAAACGTCGGCACATAATTAAAATAACGCTTATTTTTAATTGTGTGTTTTTAATTTATGACCGCACCCCCAACCATCTTCCTCAGATAATTTTTAATATTTGAATGTTTTTAGACTTGCTATGAGTCAAAACTTCTTCTAAAAAGCTAATATTGATTTTTTTTTTAACATGAAAATTGCAACTATAATCATGAGAAATCCTAGGTTCTGTCTCATATTTGTTATCAAACATCTATGAAAGGAAAATGTTTTTAAAATATTATAATACCAGTTTGTAAATTTATTGTTTCAGGTAAACGGAAGAGAGGTTCTGATTATGATGAAGACGAAAGAGAGTGGAAGAGGTTTTTGTCCGAAGAGGAACAACCCTCTCCTCTAGATGATTTCTACAACTATCTGAATGATGAAGACAAGCAAAGGATGAAGGATGAGATAAGAGAGAAAGAAAACAAATTATTTATCCTCAGATGGTCGCAGAAGAGGAGAGTGCGAACAATAATATTAATCTTCATATAGTCTTCTTTTATTATTGTTAGCTTATTGGATTTCTTTCATTTTGTAAATAAGTTAGTTTTAGTATAACATATACATTTTCTGGAAGATATTTTAATTTCTACTCAATTCGTATATGTAGCAATATATTATTTTTTAAGACCAATTTATTATCATTTCAGGAACATTGAATCAGAGCAGCACTCACAGGTGGAAACTGCCATCGAAACTGGATTCCAGACGACACCACAAGAGGTAAGGATTAATCATTAATCACAATATATTTTAGCACAATATCTATAATTTACAAAATTACTTCATTGCTACATAGATTATAAAAGATTACTCATTGTGTCCTGTGTTTGAGTCCAGCTTTGGCATGATAATTATTCGGTAGGCAAATAAGTTCTTTCATTTTTTCAGACTGAAATAAAACTCAATGTATTATAGACATAAAATTGATTGTAATCTACAATATACTAACCATTATTTAATATGACTTTTTCAATATTTTTACTTACTGCAGAATGCCATGTTCATAGAATGTCTGGAGTTTATTGTTGAAAAACTAATCCAGGTGGTTTTTGATGTCCTCTTCCTTTGGGAATTTCTTCCCATTCCTGGTTAGTTGTGAAGAGTATAGAGTGGAATCAATTGCTTGTTCTGATGGCAACCGCTCATGGAACATAACACCCTAGAAATCTCAGCATACAGAAAGCATTATCTTCTTTGGATACAATCTTGGTTTTGACATTCTTCTAGGAGCCTCACTACTAGGTCCGTAAGACTTTGTACCGACTAAATTATCATAAAATATCCATTTTTCATCACCTGTTAAGAGCCTTTTCAAAAATTGGTCGTTTTGTTGCCCTTTCCATACTGAATCACAAACACAAATACGTGTTACCAAGTTGAACTCAAATAGAGAGTAAGGGACCCAAAACATCAAGGCTGTAAACATAGCCGACCAAGTGCAAATCATTTTCTGCACTTGTGTGTTACACATTTAGGACCATAGCAATCTCTATCTCTCTGATTGGCTGGGATTCCGATCAATAGTCTTAACATTGCTCGTTTCAATTTCTTGTGAGGGACCACACCGTTGAGCATCATTGATGTCTAAATTTCTGGAAAGAAATTTGCAAACCAATTTTGACATGTGTATTCAGTTGAGGCATTATGCTCATATACACTGCAATTTTTCCCATGAGCTTCTGCAGCATGCTTATTTTTTTATTTAAATAACACAACAAAATATGACGATAAAGAATGGTATGTTCTTCCATATTCACATCACAATACCAAACACAATACTAAGCTAGTTTAAACCAGAGTTAGCAGATATAGCTGTTGACATATTACAAACAGGATAAAGAATCCAACTTAGGAATTAGGCCATAGGCTACCTCTACTTTAAAAATGTTTTAATATATTATAATACAAGTTTGTAATTTTATTGTTTCAGATAAACAGAAAATAGGTTCTGAATCTTCTTGTGATGGCGATTTTGATTAATTTGATGGTGACAGTGATGATGAAGATGAAACCTCTTCTATGGATGATTTTTACAAGGATCTGACAGATTAAGACAAGCAAAGCATCATGAAAGAGATAAGAGAGAAACAAAACAAACAATTAGTGGTCCTGATATGGTCCCACAAGAGAAGGGAGCAGACGATAACATCGACTACCTTGACCATGGTTCAAGAGGAGCTGACAGACTTGTGGTACAAGTACCAGCAGTTGTGAATGTAAGGATTGTAAACAACGTTAATCTTCTTTTATTGTCATCAGCCTATAGTATTGCTTTTTTTTTAACTTATGCTATTATATGATCGATTTGTATATATTTTTTTTAAAGATATTGTAATTTCTATTCAATTTGGATATGTATCAATATTAAACATCATATTAAAGCCCATTAAATTTTACATCGATATACAGAGTTTAATCAAAATCGTTAGAATCGTTTCAAAGAAAATCGTAAAAATATGAAAAATGCATGGTATAAAGTGGCTCTTTTGGTTGGCTAATTTTGATGACCGAATTTCTGTTACGTCTCGGGCCCAAGGTGGTCTTGTATGAAATTTGAGTTTCATAGGACTTTTCGTTTTCACGCTGGACTTACCACACACACACACACACCTTTTTGCGGGACTTGGTCATTTGGACCCTGAAACATGTATTTCCATTGAAAACTGGAATTAGAAAATTTTCGCGATTGCAATACTTCCCCTTACTATATATTCCATAAAAAGGTAAGTGAAACTAAAACGATGTGTGATGAACTATGAGCTACATTAATTCAATATAGATAATTTTGATTCTAAAGATGAGGCATTTTGGACATCGAAACGTTAAGGAATAATAAATGATTTATTAATGTAATAAAAAAAAATATACAAGGCATGTTTTTTTAAGTAAGTACCGTTTTGGAATTAAAAAAAGACGTGCAAAGATATCGCAATAATTTAATTTTTACGTGAAAGCCTGTACCTTAATCTACGTTCTACATAATTTCCATGAATTTTGAGGCACTTGTCATAACGCGGCACCAGTTTTTAAATACCCTCTTCAAAAAATTGTGCCGCCTGACTTGTTAACCACTGCATAACAAATGTTTTGACTTCGTTATCGTCTTGAAGACGCTGACCGCCCAGGTGTTTCTTCAAGTGCAGGAAGAAATGGTAGTCGCTGGGCGCCAGACCAGAGCTGTATGAAGGATGATGAGTTTCCCATTTAAATGATTTGATGAGATCTTTGGTCCGATTAGCCACATGGGGACGGACATTGTCAAGTAAGAAAAATTTCTGATAGGCTAAAATTTATAATTATGCAAACATGATTACTTAATGGATGTTTATATATGATTGAGGCATTAATATATATAGTTTTTTCGTAAATAAACGTTCAAGCCGTTAAAATAAAATTACTATTGTGATTTTTGGTTTAGCTATTGTATACCTTCCTTCTATTATGTATGTATTATGTATGTATTATTTATAGTGAATCAAAACGTTCCTGGGAAAGGACTCGAACGAACTTCCTCTTATTTTTATATTTAATTATTATTACATTAATAAATCATTTATTATTCCTCAACGTTTCGAGGTCCAAAATGCCTCATCTTAAGAATCTGGGATGCTAAAGATTTTAGAAAAAATGTTAGCTTATAGAGACACTATTGTAAAAGTTAACGGAGAGTGATGAAAAACCGATAAAACAAATTGATTGTCGTAGATAATAATATAATAGATTATTTAATAAAACACATGTTTCTTTTAAAATCAAATTTGATAAGTATTTAACAATTTATTTTCGTTTCTAGTTTTGTTAAAAAAATCTTAAATTTATATAAATAACGGAAGTAAGTGAAAGTCGTGTGTTGCGCTAACCGGATTTTTATATTTATTGATTATTACATTAATAAATCATTTATTATTCCTCAAGGTTTCGATGTCCAAAATGCCTCATTCTTAGAATCAAAATTTTCTATATTGAATTAATATAGGTCCTATTTCATCACATATCTATTTTTCTATATGTCATTAAGATCATCATAACAATTTAGTCACTATTTAATAATAATAATAATAATAGGCTTAGCGAACACGAAGGTTCGACGCCGATTCCACCAAATTCCGCCTACACAAACTCGTCCAATGTTCACCATTCCAGCCCAAGCCCCCGAGATCAGTCTTAACGCAATCCTTTTATCGACACTTCGGCCTACCATTCAGATCAGCGAATACAAACTTTATCGGAATCCGCTCCTCGCCGAGCCCAACAACTTTACTCGCCCATTTGAGTCTCCGCGATGCTATAACTAAATTATATTCACAGGATACAAGTTCCGCAATTCTGCGTTATGCAACCTTCTAAACTCCCTAGTGACCTATTCTCTCTTCGAACCAAATATTTTACGCAGTACCTTATTTTCGAAAACCTTAAGCGGTTAACTGGTATCAATGATATATATTTTATTTTATGTCAGGGCTTTTGGACTGAAATAAGAAATTTTTAATTCGCGTTGCGAACAGTCGGATTTTTTTATTATTGGATATTTGGATTCAACGCATTTAGAAACGTGAAACCTCTAATTTTAAGGTGGTAGGGATTTTTTCGTAAATTAAAATAGTTGATTTAAAAAAAAAAAAACTTAATAACTCAAAAATACTTAAATACTAATAATTAAGATGTTGATTTCCAAAAGGTACTAAAATAATTTTTTTTACGAAATTAATATTTTGACATATGCGTGTTTTGATTGGTTTGTTTTATCGAGATCTGGTATCTGATTTTAAGAATATTCAAAAACCTTAAGATTTGATTAAGAAATGCAATTATTTTCAAAAGGTACTAATTACACATTCAATTTCGGTTTGAAACATGCTAAAGCATTTAATTCTAAAACGCAAAAATAAAATTATTAATTTAGTAAATAAAAATTCTAGATTTTAATGTTAAGATATTTAAATAAATTGGTTTGATGATAAATTTCAAGAGGGGTTTTCGAGCTACCTGTAAAATTCGTCATTGTTATGTTTTATGACAGCAGGTAAAGTTAGTTATCGCAAAATCTCTATCCTTTAGAAAATTTACCGACAGCTAAACCCTTTTGTCATTTATTGCTTTGGGTAAATATATAGGGTTCTTGAACTCAATCCTTGCCAAGTTTACCTGGAAATATTTCCTAATTTTAGTGCAAAAACAAATTTTTCAAAATTGGTTCAATGACATTGTAAAGACCTATTTAG
>JAJSOM010000237.1:0-22518 GCA_023052935.1 Piezodorus guildinii
ATTACAGTTTGTTACATAATGAACAGTAGTAATAGAGATGTAGTACACATTCATACAATATATACAGAATAATGATGATAAAGTCAAATTACATAAAATCGGAAATAAATAAATTCAAATATATTAAAGTTATTAAATCTGATTATTATAGGAATGCTTTATAACCAATAGCTTTAGCTAAAATGTTTACATGTTATTTAAAAAAAATAATTCAAAATTTCCAACTGAACTAAAGAGAACCCACGTTTGTTTCATTAAATCATTATTTTTTTCAAAAGTAATAATCAGCGTATTCCAGAACCGGAATTTTATCACCCAAATTTAAACGTTTCTCGGTACACGTCACCTTCTAATGCTAAATTAAATAAAACATGTGAAAGGGAGTCACCTTGTTTCAAACCAAATCGTACCTCAAACCTCTCTGAGTAATTATGACCGATTCAAACTTTATGAAATGTTTTCGACTATCACATTTCCTCAAAGTTTGGAAGCGGCGTGGTCTAGTGGGTAGAGCGCTAGTCTACTGTGCTCCAGGTCCTGGGTTCGAATCCCGGCTGTGAAGGAATATTATTAATTCAGTTATTTCAGCCGGGGAGTGATCCTGGGGTATGGAGACCATCCTGGGGCACACCCAGCCTCTTTAAAGTGGGTACCCAAAATGGGGAAAAACCTGGCGGCCGAGCTTGACCTCGGCCGAATCACCTCATTGCACGGCCGTTGGCCTAGAAACAGTACGAATCTCTACATGTACTGAGCCCAAAACTCTTCATGGGTTGTAGTGGTACAGGTTTTTTTCAAAAGGGAAAACAAATTCTATTACTCATTTATATTTTCATTATTTATGTTGAAGTATTAATTTGATTTTTCTCATTTCATTTCACCTTAGCTTAAAATTAGTTATGATTTCACTATTTTCTCCTTGGAGTGAATATTTTCTTAGTCCTATTTTTTATATTGTAATTATGTAGTATAATTAATCTTACTTTTACATAATACTTACTTTAATATCTCAAATCAAAATATGCTGAATCAGTGTATTATGATTTCATATCATTCTTATAAAGTCAATTGTTATAAATTAAAAATATAAAGCTCGGCTACAAAAAGAAATTTACAATACCTCTGAATTAGGAAAAAAAAAATGAAAATATACAGTTTTGATATAAAAAGAAATTTTTAATAGCAACATATATTTTGTGTTTATTCTTATATATGATTTAGTACCCTTTTTGAATTCCTTTTTACGTATTTAATTTCAGTCGGACGGATATCTAGAATGCATGTCGTATGAATGGAAATAAATACTTAGGTCTATTTAATTTTTATTTATTTTTTTTGGACAGCCACCGGAATCATCTTAATTTTCTGAATTTCCCAAATGTCATCTATTCGTTTTCGATAAACAAAATTATTTTTATTATAATATTTATAAATAATTACATTTATATTTCAAAAATATGCCTACAATGTTACTACTGATTTTTAAAAATAAATATAAGGGTAAGAAAAAGAAATAGTTAAAATTCTATTCGCCGATTCACATATCACATTCGCATTGAGCTCTCTCATAAGCGGAATAGCGGTTAGGTTAACTGTTGGGAGGTTATTGAGTCTTACTTGTATTACCTCTGGGAGTTCTCCATTATTTTTAATTGCTTTTCGCCCGAAATCGGTACACGTCCTACATTCGAGTTAACAAGTAAGTGTGCTGAATAAAAAAAAAAATAGTATTTTCAAACGATCCCTGGTAGAAATGGAGCTGACAACTAGCAGGATATTATTTAAAGGGCTGTTCACGGAAAGAAGTGTTTACTGAGTCTAATATGAAGATTCAATCTTTAGTCAGACTTAATAACTTTGTGTAAACCACCCAGCTAGCTGAGTCATAGAAAGGAATTAAATTTCATGAATCGAACAAAATTCCAGTCAGAGATAAATCAATTATCTCAGAGGTACAAAACTCCTGGACAGATGTTAAGAATAAAATAAATATATTCAATCAATAAAATTAAGTTTTACAAATATTTTTAATGCATTCCTTAGTTAATGAGTCACTCGTTTAAATAAACTAAAGTAACTTTATTTATGATCAGTGGAACATCAGGAATATATTACTATAATTACTTAATAATACAATTACATAAATGGAATGCCCTGCCTCTTTTTTAAGTCCCATGGGATTTGGGGTTAAGATATGGGAAAATAGGGGAAAGAATCTAGGGTATCTTCTATTTCCTTTTTCAGAAACGTCTCTCAATCACACTTTTTTGATGTGGATAATAATGATTTTAGATTTCATATTTTCAGGAAGGAAATGTTTAAAATTTTTGAAAAATATTTTATCGAAATCTCCTCTGAACAAGAAAAAAAAATATTTTGGAATAAAAATCTGACGACTATTTTGATGAGATCAGGGATTAAAACAAAACTGGCCGAGGGTGGTGACATCTCTTGTCTCAGAAACACATTAAAGTGTTGTCCACTTTAGCGTTAGGAGGGGTCTGAGGATAGGAAAATTTTCGGAATAGGGAGCGAATAGGTATCTGTTCCAGTGATGGAGCTCACTTTTCAGTATTTTCAATGCCCTGCCTCTAAGTTCAGGAGGGGTGCATAGACCAAGGGAAAGTAGAGAGGGTGAAGGAATGCGGTGAAGATCTAAAGAAGGGATTTGTATTACGGGAGGAATATGATATTACTTAGTATCCATAATATCAAAGTAGTTTCTGTCGGCAAGATCTTTCGGTAAGTATTGGGTTGATGCAAAATTAATGCAGGTTTCCTCTATTGCAATATCTTAATTCCAATTGTGTAAACAAAGCTAATCCTAACATTGATCATTATTATATCAAAACAAACCTTATCTAATACCCTCTCTTTCACCATGAATTTGTTTAGTAAAATCGTTTTGTTCAGTGTGTTCAAAGGTCTTGAATCGAAAATGTCAAAGTGCGATTTTCGTCAAATTTATTTTTACGAATTTAAATTAGGGCGCAGCGCTGCGCAAACGGCTTGTAATATTAATGAAGTGTGGGGTCAGGGGGCTATTAATGAGTGCACGGTGCAGCGTTGGTTCCAGAAGTTTCGCAGAGGAGATTTCGACCTCGAAGACAAGGAAGGTCGGGGCCGTCATCTTGCTCTGGACAACGACCAGCTGAGGTCAAAAGTGGAAGAAGACCCAACCAATGCCACACGAGAAATGGCGGCGGAACTCGGAACTCAAAAATTGCAACGTCTTTGCCCAGCATTGATGAATCGGAAGGGGCCGATCCTGCTCCACGATAACGCCAGACCACACGTTGCACAACCAACGCTTCGACGACTGCACGAGTTGGGCTACGAAGTTCTCCAACATCCGCCTTATTCACCTGACCTCTCTCCTACAGACTTCCACTTTTTCAGGCATCTGGACAACTTTTTGAGGGAGAAAAATTTTCAAAACCAGGACGACATTGAAAATTCTTTTCGTGATTTCATTGAGTCCAGGGATTCGGATTTTTTTTTCTGGTGGAATAAGAAAGCTTGTTGAACGTTGGCAAAAGTGCATTGATTCAGATGGAAATTATTTTGATTAAATATATATGGTTAAAGTAAAGATATGGCGTATTTACAATACCTACTAAAAACCTGCATTAATTTTGCATCAACCCAATACCACTGGGTACAGGTATCTTGGCTAAACCTTAGGCAATTGGAGGTAAGTATATGGTGGGAGCGGCATCCTTTGTATTTATAGGAAATTAATATTTGGTAAAATAAAGGAAGATGTAAGGTTTAAATGTAAAATAAATTTATATTAATAATATTGATAGTCTCTGAGTTAGGCCTATTGTATAACTCTTTAAAAATGACACCAATTGTGCCATTGAGAAATTGAACAACTTAAGCCTTGTTGAGTAAGAAAGGGATTCGCATATGCCCCTGCTGCTAAAAAAGCTAATTATTAATCTCTTACGTTAACCTTTGAAGGTTGTTACTGTTAGGGACGTTAATAAATATGGTTTCCGTGTTATATCCCTTTACACGGGTTCCTTTAATCACTTCTTAAGCATTGTTGATTCTTCTCCCTTTTCATGCAGACTCCTTTTTTTCAGACCTCTTCTTCTGGCTGGTGGCTCTTCCTACGCGCCAAATGAGCAGGCGTCACCTTTCTTCATTTCCTTCTGCACATGGAACATATGCACATAAATGAAAAAGCGATGATTCCACTGATCGATCTTCCCGAGGTCACTATCGACAATTACTCTTATACACGTCTTCCTTGTAAATCAAACCGAGATGAATCCACTTCTGGAGTAGGTAGTAGAGGCTTGAATTTTCGAGGATTTAGTCCTCTTCACATGAGTCTGTTCCAATCAACTAGGATCTTCTCCTTCAGCACCTTGTAAAACCTCCTTGGTCACACACAAGCCTATGCACCCTCAGTCCCTGAAGGAATAAATTAAGCCCCTGTCTCTTAACATCCAACTTGACTAAGATAATTTGATTCAATTAATATTTTCGCTTCTGGGTCTGTGTGGGATGTGTACAGCTCCATACAGGGGATACATAATTTAAGATGCCTCCAAGAATCTTACATATTGGACTTACACCAAAAGCTATAGCTATATTTTTATTGAGAAAATTATATTACAATCAACGAACAGATTCGGACCCTCTACAAACGTTTTCACAACAACTTACACGGACATACTAACAATCTAATACGAAGCATGGCCACTAGTAACATGCCGGACAATACTCGCAGAAGACTGAAAAGAAGCTGGATGAGGGACCTTCTAAGCTAAATCCGTAATAGGAAGCACGCCAGGAAGAGGTGCCGCTGGGCATATTCTCTCCATTATGCCTACCACGACAAATATCATTCCTTCGTCATCACATTCGCTGATTGTCAATCATTTATTGACAGGTACGAATGAAAACATTTTATGATAACAGAAAAAAAAAATTAAAGATAATATATTAGTATTCGCTTCAACTTTAGATATTCTTGTTATCATCGTATTAATAATATGTCTGCATACCCACCAGTTTCATATTGTAATACTGGCATGTGCGCTGCTCTTCTCCAAAGCAAGTAAATTTAACAAGCTTAAGAATGCATTCATGTTCATGTCTATATATTTCTAATAAGTAAAATAATTAATTAATTACTTAGAAAGAAATGCCGCTTTTGAAGAGAAACGAACTATTCCTATAAAAGGAGCTTGATGGCTGGCTCTGTTGCACCGAACTAATCAATGAGGCATAGCTAAAATGGGTAAGTCGTTTATAGCTCCACTTCTAATCTATGCCTCTATTGTCTATTAAATATTCGCAGGGAAATAAATACTTTTAACGGTGGATAGTCCTTGTAAAGCAAACCAATACAAATGTTATAAATGCCCTTAAGGGTATGAAAGTGGATTGCTACTGAAATGGAACGAACTGCGAGTGAAAACGTGTAAAGTTGATCTTCCATTAGTGGGTGTTTGGACCCCTTTTGAGATTTAGGTTAGTTACGTGCAATTTGTTTTAGGGGAACGATATAGGTACATACAACGACCATCCGCACCGTACAATAAATGTCACGGTGTTTTCAATCTGTAATGTTTAACGCGAAATATTCCTCTTAGAATATATTTTTTCTTTATATACAGAAAACAAGAACTTCTGCTGCTAAATCTGCCCAATATTCTGCCCATTCTTCTAACAGAAAATGTAGCAGATATTTGCCGGGAGGTGATAGAGCTACAGAAAGATGTATATTTTATCCACATTCTTTAAGATTTATATGAAAACTTTTAACATATATATTTTCATTAACATAATGCAAACAAAATAAAATTCAGGCAGTCATAGGGACTGCCGATAAAAGTGAAAACTTTTTTTAATTTTCATGCAAAATTTGCTCATTCTCTTTAACCATTATTGTTAATTTGTTTGCTGATGTAGAAATTTGTTGATTAGGCTAAGTTTTCTTCTTATCCCCATATAGCTTACATCTAATTTTATTTTATTTATTTTCCTCCTTTGAGTCGAAACTCGCTAATACAACTGGATTTTTGACTCAAAGGAGGAGACCTTCTCACTTTATTTCTTATATTTAATTTAATAAATAAATGAAGATATTTAAAAATATGAAGATATTTTCCTTAAGTTCAATTATCAAAGTTCAATCAAACTCTGTATCCTTCTAGACTGAGTCCTATCAGTTCAAAAGTAATCATTATTCGATACATATTTTGGAATGTACGTAGGTTTCTAACACTGATAAATGTGCAGCACAGAGATAACCTCAGTTTTTTTCCCTGGTGAACAAAAAAATACGTATTTTAGTTAGTAATGAAATATACACTGCGCTTAATTGAAATATACATCACTAAAATGAATTTGATTTTCAAATGTCATATTTCCATGTTAATTAATAGGATCAGGATATTCTTTTCGTTTTACTACAATTTAAATATTGACAATAATATCATCATGATTTTGCTTCGTATGTTTAAATATTTTCATATAAAGTAATGTTTTAATAATATTTACAAATATTTATATTTTAGTGTCAAGAGAATTAAGATATAGTTTATACATAGTAAGAGGTAAGTTCTAAGATATAGTTTATCTATCATGTCTTTGCTCATTTCATTTCAATCGATTTTAATTCAATTAAATACTGAATTATTTTAAATATACACGACGATATTAAGAATATAGATATTTTGTGCTGATATTACACCGGTATTGATGACATTCACGGAAATTGATATCGATATCCTATCTCTATCTCTATCTTGATATTCAGGAAGAAATAAAGTCCCGGTTAAAGGTGGGAAATGCGTGTTATTATTCAGTTGCTAAGTTACTTAGTTCGCGGCTTCTATCTAAAAAGTTAAAGTTAAATTCTTTACGGATGTGAAACGTGGCCGCTTACTCTGAAGGATGAACAACGGCTTAAGGTTTTCGAAAATAAGGTATTGCGTAAAATATTTGGTCCGAAGAGAGATGAGGCCACTGGGGAGTTTAGAAGGTTGCACAACGCGGAATTGCGGAACTTGTATCCTGTGAATATAATTTAGCTGATTGCATCACGGAGACTCAAATGGGCGAGTAAAGTTGTTGGGCTCGATGACGAGCGGATTCCGAGAAAGTTGTTATTTGCTGATCCGACTGGTAGGCGTCCGAAAGGCAGGCCTAAGCGTAGATGGGAGGATCTCGGGAGCTTGGGCTTGAATGGTGAACATTGGATGAGTCTGTGTAGGCGGAATTTGGTGGTATCGGCATCGAACCTTCGGGTTCGCTAAGCCTATTATTATTATTATTATCCTATCTCTAGTGGATAGGTATACACAGATCGTTGCGCATGCGCCAATCTAGAGCCGTCGGTAACGCAAACGTCATCATGGTAACGAAGTAAAAGCTTTTACCCCTACCGAAAATCATATCAAGCGCCTAAATAAGTTTTCACTTAAAAAATACTATTATATCTTACTGAATGGCTTCTCATAAAAAATGATATTTTCTTAAATTGAATATATAATATTATTGAATATAATGGAAAATTGTATGGTTGCCCCTAGATCTGCTATTACCGCAGCTCTGCTATTACTGTGATTACGTATTAGAAAAGTAAGAAGAAAAGCGAGGATATTTTCTTTCTTTTTTCAGGCTTGAAGGTATTCATTGCTAGAGCCTGCGAAAACAATCCCGGGATATTTCTAAAATTACTCTTCACCTTTGCTATTTGTTACGTGATGACGGTGCCCTCTGGATGAGGTCCGAGGTGCGCTGTACAATGACCCTTCCTGGACAATGGAGGCTCCAGGCCGGCCTCATTGCCTCCAGTGCTGTAAGCAGCCACCTCCTCACGCCTATTTTATAATGTCTCTTTTATTATTTAATAATAAAAGAGATCATTTTTTTCAGTTTAGAAAGCCGGAGTCAGTGACAAGGAAAGCCATTAGTGCTCGCTGGGGCGTATCGGCTAATTAGTTTTGTAAGAGTGTAAAACCGTTGTATTTAATGAAAGGTAATCATTCAGGTTCTATATCACATCAGTATGAATTGGGTTGAGTTTGACATTACTTTTGTTGAAGCAGGACTAAATGATTCTTTAATATTCATTTTTGAAGTGAAAACTTCTTTATGCGCGTAAGCTTTGAATTCGTTACCATGGTGACGTTTTGTGTTACCAACATACTCTAGACTGGCGTATGCGCAGCGGTCTGTGTATGCCTGTACACTAGAGATTAGATATAGATTAATTCTCTTAACACTAAAATATCGATATTTGTAAATATTATTAACACATCACTTTGCATGAAAATATTTAAACATAACGAAGCAAAATCATTTCCAGTATTCAATGGAAATATTTTAGGGTCCTCAGAGTCCAAGGAACCGATCTGAGTGAAAAGGTCCGAGTGTGTGTGCGTGCGCGGTGAGTCTAGGACAAAAACCCAGTCCAGATTTTTCATCTCGAACTTCATTTAAAAGTTCTTACATTGATCGTAACAACGGAGGTATGTGGAAGTCGACAGTTGCACACAGCATATTTTTATTTTATAGCCTTCCTTATGTATTGTGCTGAACTAGAACTAGAAACTTTGCATAAGTAGGCATATAATAGATTAATGTTTAACAAAATACTACTGCATGTAAAGAATTTAAAGTTTGAATATAAGCTGTTCATATTAATTTCCACATTACTGCCAGGTAGCTAGTTGCTGCCGATTTCCTCCGGTCGTCCAGGCACTGTTACTTTTTTTCTTAGACTTCAAGGTTGCAGTGGATGGAACGCAACTACTGTAACTATAAATAAACAAAAACCAACATTGCCTATTTTTATTAATAATAAACCACATTCCGCAAATTACTGGAAAAAATAAAAAAAAACATTCCATGATTCCTTCCTTCTCTCCATCAGACAGTATATGAATATCTGCCGGGTGACTCGAGATGGGACTGCAGTGATTACCGAATTCCCTCGTAACTATTGGGTTCCCAGACGCTGTCCGCCTCATGCTGGTATCCAAGTTGGGGTTTCTTCTTCCTAAGATCAGAAAGGAATAGCACCTATCTTCGTTCGTTTTCTTCTTATTCTAATTCGTTCGTTTTCTTCTAACTCTTCATTATTATTCTATATTAGTATTGTCTTGTTTTTGAATGTATAACTCAAATCCACCATAACTTAGTGCCTATCAGGGCTTGGTCAAACAATTTATTATGCTCGATGGGATATAAGATGACAAAGTGACAAACCTTCGACATTAAAATTGTTTGTTTTCATAAAATACTTTATTGGCTTTGTTTCTCTCATCAAAGTCCTGATTTGCGTTTGGTTTAGAATTGTTGAAAGATATATTTTTGGCCATTCCCTTTGCTTTATTGCTTTTACTTAATTATGCATATATATATACCCTTACTATATATATAGTAAGGGAAAGTATTGGGATCGTGAAAATTTTCGAATTCCAGTTTTCGACGGAAATACACGTTTTAGGTTCTCCTGAGTCCAAATGACCAAGTCCCGCAAAAAGGTCTGTGTGTGCGTGTGTCTTTATGGTAACTCCCGGGCGAAAACGAAAAGTCCTATGAAACTGAAATTTCATATTTAAGACAACTATAGCTGACCGGAAAATCTACTTTACGAGTATAATATGCATTTAGCATTTTTTTACGATTTTCTCAAAAACAGCTGTAGCGATTTTGATTAACTCCCTATATCGATGTAAAATTAAATGGGCTTTAATATCATGTAGGTTTCATTCTGATTGAAATAGTACGACAGGCCTTATATGCCGATATTTTCTTCCTCTAAAGTACCTTTAATTTTGTATATTCCACAAATTACCATATTGTCTTGTTAGCATTGATAAATAACAGCTAAATATGTAAGTTGTGCGAATTTGAAAATTAAAAAAATATTTTTTTAATGCAATTTTTTGTTTTTGAACATAAGAATAGTAATATAGATGTATAATATACCGTTGGAAAGCTAAAGATTAAAAAAAAAAAAAAAATTATCTAATGCACAAGCTTTTTAAAGTTAATAAAGAGTGATGAAAAGCATATACAACTTGCTGATTATTTTAGATAATAATATAATAGATTTTTTAATAAAATACATGTTTGCATTGAAATTCAATTTAATTAATTATTTAATGGTTTCACTCATTGTTATGTCTAACTGTATTTGAAATTTCTTTAATCGATTTTAAAAAAGGATGTAAGTGGAAGTCGTGTGTTGTCCGCACCAGATTTTATCATATATATACTCATCTAAACAGTATAAAACGATGCATCCATGAAAAAAAAAAATGTATACTTTTAAACCTATGCATCAAAACTACTCTAAACTTCCAACTTTTATCTTTGAAATTAAAGCTAATATATTATATAAGATAATAAATTTATAGACTATTGACAAATATATTCAAGAATAAAATTTGTAAACTAAATTAACTGTATTATTATTGCTAATTCACTTCACAATTAGCAATCAATTTTGTCGTGTACGGATTTAGTTTATAAATCATATATGTAATAGCACAAACCCTCTTCTTAAATCTTTGAAGTTCAACGTTTAGACTTTAAGAGCCTGTCATAAATATGACGATTTTTAAAAATTACCATTAATTTAAAATATATTAAATTATAAAACAGTTGAAAAAAAATGTTGGTTGAATTTTATTTTCAATTCAAATAATAAAATGGAATGTCATTCTAAATAGAGAGTTGTAATTTTCAATGAAAGAGCAATTTCTAAAAACATCTAGTCAGCCCCATCGTAGTTAATTTACACTTTCATTTTGAGTGATAAGTCATTGTTTTGCGGGTTAATTTAAATTACATCTTTTCTTTTTTAAACGAAAGTAACATTTCAATGACTGGTAGTTTTCTTCAGAAACACTCTTAAAATATAACAAGTTTTAAATCAATCAAGGACATTTTTATATGGGTTCTCTGAAAGACAAAGTTCATCCTGGGAAGAAAACAACATTTTTAATAAGAAGGAATTTATTATGAAATGAACTATAAAGACATTTGAAATGTGGTTGTTTTGTTTATTTATTTAACGTCACTTTATGCTACTGTGGCTAATCGGACGATGCTACAGTGGGAGTCCTAAATTTTGCCTATCCAGGTTTTATTAGGATAGGGATCTTTAACGAGTACCTGACATCGCACAGGCTCGGGACCACCTTTTAACGTCCCCTCCGAAGGACTTTTACTCCCATTAAAAAATCCTAGGACCACTTGCGGATTTGAACACGTAACCTTTGGCATAGGAGGCTGTTATGCTAACCACTCAGTTACAAGTGATCCCATTTGAAATGTGTAAAATGAAACATTAGGAACAAAATGGTTAATTAAATGAGTGACATTATTTCTTAATTGTAATATTACTCATGATCACCCCGAGATAATGATCTTACTTAACCATAGGTAGTTTCATTGGGAAATGACAAGCTATAATAAAAGTACCAAGGTATTGGAAATCTATAATGATGGAGGAATTTAAGGATTATTCTTGACATAAATAAACCTGAATAGTTTTAACAAATACAATAATAATAATAAAACGGCTTAGAGAGCTCGAATGTTCAATGCCCAATGATCACCGTCCCAGTCCAAGCTCTCTAGATCAGACTTAACACAATCCTCCTATCGACGCCTCGGCCTACCTCTTGGATGCCTCTACTCCGTTATACCTAGATACTCCGTTCATTGTATACTAACATTTTAAGGATTAGTCCTTCACTGAGCTCAACAACTTTACACGCCCATTTGATTCGCGATAATTTTATTCACGCAATTATATTGACAGGATACAAGCACCGTAACTCAGCGTTTTATAACCTTCTTCATCCACCAGTAGCCCCGTCTCTCTTTGGAATAGTTTACGAATCACCTTATTGTCGAAAACCTTCAGACTTTGTTCATCCTTCAAAATGAGTGACCACGATTCTCATTCCTATAGACCCGTCAGGATAATAATATGTTGTTTCAAATGAATA
The DNA here is from genome assembly GCA_023052935.1 of Piezodorus guildinii. Classification (NCBI taxonomy): domain Eukaryota; kingdom Metazoa; phylum Arthropoda; class Insecta; order Hemiptera; family Pentatomidae; genus Piezodorus; species Piezodorus guildinii. The sequence continues at coordinate 11,997 of JAJSOM010000237.1, forward strand.
CTGTCGTTTAATAATAGTTTTATAACTTCTAACCTCTGTTTCTTGACAGAAGCCACTAGCTAAGTAATTTCGCAACTGAATAATAACACGCATTGCCCGACTTTAACGCATTTCCGCAACTTTATTTCCTTCTGGATTTCGTTTTTTCTAGCTACCATAGATTCTAAATACTTACGTTTCTCTACATATTCAATCTTCTATCCTGATGTATCCATATTACCAAGAATGGCATTGTTCTTACTAGGGGTGGGTATAATCGAATGATCGTCATAATCGGATGATCGGACTTCGATGATTCAAATAATCGAATGATTAATATGCATTCTAAGAGACGATATACCACAATTCCCGTCTCTATGACGGCTGAGCTGGCTGAGCATAGGTGCAAACATGTATTTAATTTATGTGATGATAAAAAAAAAAAAAAAAAAAAAAAAAAAAAAAAAAAAAAAAAAAAAAGGTCGTCATTGGATTATCCAAGCTCCTTATACTCCCTCCCCTAACCGATTGATCCAATAATCGATTGATTCGAATGATTGAAATAATCGAATCATTCGATTATGCCCACCCTAGTTAGTTCTTACTACTAATCATATATTTTGTCGTATCCGTCATTCTTCTTTCAGAAACTTTCTATAAAACAAAAAAATAAAATAACAAATACAAATTTTACCTTCACGTAAGTCTTTCCTTCAACCGGGTTTCAGATAGTCTGTTTTTGTTGTTTATATAATAGTGAAATTCGTTATATCTATGTAAAATTTAACGGGCTTTAATATCATTTAGGTTTTATTGTGATTGAAAAAAGTCTGAAAGGATTTTCTTTTCTTCCTCTAAAATACTTCTAATCCTGTAGATTCCAAAAAATAACCATATCATATTTTTAGCATTGGTAGAAAACAACTAAATATATATGTATTTACAAATTCGATACCCAACTAAAGGAGAAAATAGCAAAAATATTTATAATGCAATTTTGTGTTTTTGAACATAAAACGAGTAAAAAAATTGTATAAATATATAATATATCGTTGGAAAGCTAAAGATTTTAGAAAAAATACTATCTCAAACAAAAAATTGTAAAATTTATCTGCGAGTAATGAAAAGCTGATAAAACTCACAGATTATTGTATATAATAATGTAATAGATCATTTAACAAAATATATGTTTACATTTAAACTCATGTAATTAATTGTTTAAAAATTTATTTACATCACTGAAATGGTATAAAAATTCATAAATTTTATTTAACAACGGAGGTAAATGAAAGTTGTGTGTCCCGCGCACCAATTTTTTTAATATTTGCAATATGATTAAATGCACCTCCATAAACATATTTCCCAAGACTATACAATACCAAATCATCTTTTACGATTCTGCATTCTGAGGTTTAATGCTATGATATCCTGTTTTTCTTAGGTTATTTGCATTTCTTGAATCAGCAGCTAGGCACGTAGAAGGGAGTCCATGGCCGAAGATTTCGATTCGCTACAGCATAGCTTAATTAGGATTAGTTACACCTGAGTTAATTCGTTACACACCTCACCGCAAGAGGGCTGCATTGTCATCCAGGGGGAGGGTTTTCCTTAGCAGGCTCTGCTTCATCTCTGATGCTTTCTGCTTCGCCGTTGTCCAGTGCACAGCTTCAATGAAGCCAAAGAGATGAAGGAAGAGTGATTTAGCAAGAACTCAATACTATTTTGGAAAAGTAAAACTTCTTTGAATTTGGAATTTTTTTTTTTCGTTTTCTGTATTATTTTTCAAACCGAAAATATCAAAGCTCAAAATATGTTTTATCGAATTGCAAACAATTTATCTCATTTCATGAATTTATCAAATTAAAGGAGGAATTCACTCTTTTGATTTATTCCAGGTTTCAGTTTCATCAACGGGATGGGATAATTTCTTGATGGACGATAGAGCTATTGATTTCCAAAAGCTACTAAAGGACATTTTTTTTAAATTGATATTTTGACATATTTTTATTCTAATGGTATACTTTTATATTTTTTATTTATTTTTTGTTATCTATTAATTATTGAAATTTACAACTGTATTCGTAAATACATCAAGTAAATGGGCTGATAAAATATATACAGATAATATACCTAAAAGGACATGGAGAGAATATGCCCGTTGGCAACACTCCACTAGGTAATCTAAACTAGAAGGTCTAGAGGCCATCTTCTTTTCAGACGTTTCGGAGGATAGTCAGGAATGGAAGAGGAAGCAAGGATTGAAACTAGTGGGTTAATGTGGGAGAGGAGTTTGTCATGGAAGGAATGATACTTCATACCGGCCAAATCAACAACATATGGGATATTAAGATATTAAGGTCTTTATGGATGAGTTTGTTGGTGACAAAGTAAGGAGCATTGAGGATTTTTCGAAGGATTTTGTATTGTATGGATTGAATACGGGAAGAATTTGATGGTCTAGTAGAGCCCCAAAGCCCAACTCCGTACATTAGTTTTAACTAATTCTATCATCACATTTTATCTAAAAAAAATAAAAATCATTTAGAAACGTATTTGAAAATTGCATTTCATTCCGAAAGGTACGAAATCCACATTTCATTTCATTCTAAAAGGTGCTAAAAACATTTCCTTCCAACACTTATTCTATCCTCTGTAAACAGATAACGTATCCTTTCATTTTCTTCCAAAAGGTACGTTATTTTCTATTATACAGCAGAAGCTAAACCCATAATATATCACATTTAATATATTGTTTTCTTCATTTTTATTGGTTCATTGAGCACGTCTCGAATCCCCGCTATTATTTTAATCAATGGATTTAACCTAATAATCAGTTTTTAGGTTGTTTTAAACAACTAAATTGCGACGCTTCGGTTCTCGTAGGTTCTCAATAAAATAATAAGTTTTTTCAAAGTATTTCTTCTAGCAGCCACATAAATTTGATATACATTTTTTTAGAAACTCACATTTTAATAAAATAATGGTACTTTATCCAGCAAATGGTTGGAATAATATAAATACATTTCTTAAATATTTGTATTCTCATCATTTAATTCTAACTGAATCTTCTATTTGATTTTATCTAATGAATTCTGAAGTCCTTTAAAAACGCAATTTAGAAATATAGTTATTTTCGAAAGGTACTAATTACGCACCTAGTTTCGTTCCAAAGTCATACAAACACATTTTATTCCAAAACTTTAAAATAGTGTTATTATAAAAAAAAAACAATTCTAGGTTTTAGTACGAAAATAATTAAATAATTTAATAATATAGTATTAACATTTTTGCGCTTCCTATCAAATTCATAGAATGGACATGGTACCTTTTAGAGATCAAGATCTCAATTAGGGACTAAAATATATAAAGAAATATTATATTGCCAATGTAATTATAACCATTCATTAATTGTTTTTTTTTTTGGATAACAACTTCTCATTCAGATATATCGAAACATAATTGTAGTTTTATTCTTAAATTACAGATACATAATAGATTTTATAAGATATTAAACAACTGTCCGTATGCTTCTGGAATTTCCAAATATGAAATTTCGCAGGAAAACTTGACTGATTATTTAGTTACTGATATTTAATAAATGTATTCAGGTTTACATCAATTTTTTTTAGGCATAAGGAATAGAATATTTTTCACAAAATGACAGCAGTGTTAGTTTCATGTTTCAAATCCATTTACAACAGATTACTTTTTGAAATGATGAAGACGTATTTTTTTTTTCTAGGGCTGGTTTGATATTTAATGCTCGTTCTCTATGCACCCTGAAATATTTGTTTATCTTTTTCATCGGATTTTGTATAGAAAATAATAGTCGTTTGAAGTGCACTTACATGGTTTCTTTGAATTAAATATGCTCAACATGGAAATTCCTGTAATACCTAAAATATCATGGAGTATTTAAATCGAAATTTTAATCGTTTTCACGAATTTTTGCACCTTGTCACTCCCTTTAAAATGGAGTCGAGGATTGAACAATTATATGTGAATTGCGTTTTTTCTCCTATTAACGTCTTAATGGATATATATATATATATATATATATATATATATATAAATTTTTGAGCTTATATGAAAGGATTAAATAATAATCATATGTATACTTCCAAGCTATTGTATAATAATCCTAAACTGTGGTTTGTTGCGGAGGAAGAAAATTGACGGAGTTTAAAGGTAACCAATTCGACCGATAAATTTAATGGAGCAAGACGTCTGTCTGAGGTTTCGTCGATAAGAAAATTGTGGATTACTTCATATTACTAGTATAAATTCATAGTAGTAAGCCGTAGAAATCAGTTTTCGCACTTTGGGGACAACAGAAGAAAGTAAGAAATGATATTCAAGAAACTAGTCATACATTGTTATAAAACCTGAACAGAAATCAGCAAGAGGACCCAAATTTGCAGTATGTAGTGTAGAACTTTCTATGAAGTATATCTCTTAGATGGGAAGGAGGTTAAACAGGATTCATGAAATGAAGGGAAGAATGTGTGACAGCTACGAGACAAGTGGCCTGCTTGGACGAAGTCGCTGTAGTAGGTTCTAAGGTTGGGGATAAAAATAGTTAAAACAACAACAAAAATTCTGTTGCGGGCAAGGCAAGATTTTCACTTTCATTCGTTGGAAAAACATTTTATAGATTAAATAATACAACAATACAACTATGTAATGTACAATAATCACTTGTTTATGCCCCATTCGTCTCTTTACATTGCTTTCCACAACTTTGTAGATAAGATAAAATTTGTTTTCAATTTAGATATCCAACGGTATATACCTCTATATTACTTATGTTCGAAAAAAAAATTACCTAAAAAATATTTATGCTCTTTTCTTCTTTAGTTGGTTGTCAAATTCGTTCAATATGTATATTGTAAATGTTAGTCGTTTTTGATCAATATTAACAAGATGATATGGTTTATTTTTTGAAATCTACAAAATTAAAGGTACTTGAAAAAATGAAAATTCAAAAATTCGGCATTTAAGCCCCGGGGCATTTAAGCCCCGTCAGACAATTTCAATCAAAATGAAACCTACGGAATAATAATGCTACTGAAAAAGTTGCTGTAACATCTCAAACCGTTACGCTTTTAAAATATGAACCTTCTGTTTTATATATTATTGAATTTTATCAAACAAATAAAAGCAGGTGTACCTCATGGCAGTGTTTTAGGTCCAACACTTTTTAATATATTTTGCTCTGACATCCCACAGCATCCAGAAACACTTATAGCAACCTTTGCTGACGATTCAGCTACCCTGACATCCAACAAAGATGCCTCTAAGGCTTCTAAGGCACTCCAAGAACATCTGGACGATATAGCTTGCTGGGCAAAAACATGGAAAATAAAAATGAATTAATCAAAGAGTCTGTTCGTCACATTTTCTTTAAAACATAACTCCTGCCCCCAGGTCTTTTACGATACTATTCCTATACCAGTTTCCAACACAGTACGTTACTTAGGACTTTACCTTGACAAACGACTAACATGGGCATACCACCTCAAACGAAAAAGAAAATAACTAAATCAACGATATGGACTTCTTTCAAGGTTACTAGACAAACGTTCAAAATTATCATTGACGAACAAATTAACTATTTATAAAGTACTAATAAAACCCATTTGGACTTATGGCATTGAGTTATGGGGAACAGCAAAAAAGTCAAACATCAAAATTATTCAATCATTTCAATCAAAATTACTTAGGAAAATTATAAATGCCCCTTTTTACGTATCTAACGAGACACTACATACTGACCTAGACATTCCATTCGTCATTGCAACTGCCACTGATCACTACAATAAATTTCATGACAGACTGACCCTAAATTCAAACCCGCTGACTCAAAACCTATCAACTGCCACAAACCCATATAATCCACCCAGAAGACTATCGAGGCGCTGGCCAAGAGACCTGAAATATTGAATGTTATTAGTTTTTTTTTATCTATGTAGTTTGTTACATCTGTTGTTAGCATATTTGCTTATTGCAAAAAAAAACAAAAAACAGATAGCAAATACAATTGTAATGCCAAAAAAACTTCTATGAATAAATAAATAAATAAATAAAATATATTATTATGGTGTTCGACATCGACTTAACATGTAGATAGACGTTTTTTAGTGACTTGGTCATTTGGACTCAGTGGATCGTCACACGTGTTTTCCCAGTGAAAGCTTGAATTCGAAAATTTTCACATTCACCGTACATTTCCTTTGATATGTATTCAATATATCGGTAAACCGCTGCATTTTTTGGCATAATAATAACCAACACTTTAAATGAATTATTAAATATCCGTATATTTGTGTTACACAGCAATTTGATTGTGTGGCTAGAGTATTTGTTGTAAGCTCACTTGTCGTGTTTCACCACAGAAGATCCTTCTGTTAACGGTACAGTCCATCAGCGGTACGTCTGGGTCTCGTGCCGAAGTCATCACAACGCAAGAGCATTTAAACGCCCATTTATGACGGCAGCTCTTTTGTAACTTTCCATCGTACCGTAAGTAATGGATCTGGAAATTCCAAAAGTTTTTGAAAGACATCCTGGTAGGGCTGGTTCCTGTTTTAACATAGTGAAGCGGGCTACGTAATTGACTGCGTCATGGGTTGAGTGAAAGTAAATCTGAATCAATATGGAATTAGAGAAAAAGTTTATGTAACTTTTAAGTAAAACTCCCTAATGATAATTATACGAATAAACAGCGTTATTCGAAATAAAAATTTATGAAAATTCTTTAGTTGGTTCTATTGTATGGTTACAATAAATAAGATAGCTCTAAAATACAATAAATGATCGAAAAAAATCGAATGATACGGGTTGAAGAGTTTGAGATCTCTGAAAGCCCTCTTTTCATTCTCAATTCACATAATACTTAAATTTTTTTTTTTTTAAATTTTTTTTATTGAACTTTTAGAGTTTTAAAAACCCGTCTGTATAGTAATTTTGACTTAAATCAACCATCACCTTATATTATATGATGTATCAGATGCAGGCAACATTATAAAGTAATTTACTAATAATTCTTAATTAATAACTTCAGCAGAATTCGTACATATTTAATTATCAGGATTATTATTCCTTAAAAGGCATTAATCAGAGTCTATCTACTCAGTTTATTAATAAATAACTTTCTTTCAATATGTTTTAATGCATCTATATTAACAAAGCAATAGAATTGAAAACGATGTAGAAATGCGTTCGAGGAATTAGTTTTCTTTTGATGTTCTTATTTTTTGGAATATTCCTGGAGATATGTTAACGAATTGAAAAAAAAAAGTTAATAAATTAATACTGAAAAAGTAATAAAATTGTACTCCATTATTTATATTTTAGAATATTATTTCGCTAAATTTCTATCCTATACTTGAAATACTGTTTGGCAAAATTGAAAATGGCGAGGATTTTTGTTGGTTAACGGCAAAGTAAAATGGACTAAATAAGGTACATTATATGGAATAAATAATAATTTTTGAAACATTAGTCAATTTAAAAGTTTTTTTTTGTTTGTTATTTATTAACAATGATTTATTTATTTTTTTAAAATTCACGCTAAATATTGACACACATTCGGCACAATCCTTATGACATCACTCTATTGTCAGTGATTTAGAGCATCTCAATAGAATGTCACACTTTTCTAAAAAAGAGAAAGTATTTTAGCATCTTATTAAATTTTTCAAGTCTTTCCGTCAATGGGGTTTGAGATAGTCTGTTTTTTGTTCTTTGTGTAATAGTGAAATTCGGTATTCATTTTTAAATTAAATTAATTTGAAAAACAATACTATAGCACAGTATATTTATTTGTTATTAAAAGTTTTTTTTTTTTTGGTTTAATATTTTCTATAATGAACCTTAGTAATGCTCCAAGTCAAAATCAAATAAAAATTTGATGTCTTATATATCAAGGTACACAAAACCGAAATAACTCAAAACTAACGAAAAAAATCGATTACGAATACCAATTCTCTGGTAATTACTAATCGATAGAGAATTAAATTCCCTACAAATCAAATAAGAGTCATTGACATCGGTTTTATAAATTGCGGAGATAAAGCGTTTGAGCTCTTAGCAGTGGTGATGTCCATTTTTCTAGAATATAAATTTGATGTTGAGTCTTACTTAAGCTCTTTGATTAATTTATTGCTATACATAAAAGTTAATTGCTTACACAGCTATATAAATTGTGTTACTATTAGAATATTTTATTGTTATTTATATTTTTTTTAAACTTTTATTATTGTTTTATAGATGATTTAAATACACCTAAAGTTAATGATATTATTTATCATCCCAAAGCGAATATCATATTTTCTTAGATATTTATATTTATGAAGTTAGATGTAGATTTAAAAAAAGTTAAAGGAATCATCTCATTAACATTCATAAAGAACTTTTTTTTAAATATCAAGAACAGAAGTATAGAGGTGTGAAATATCGTTGGAAAGCTGAAGATTTTAGAAAAAATATTATCTTATATAAAAAGGTAATGGAGAATGACGATAAGCAGATAAAACTAAGTGATAGTTAAATATAATAATAATATATAATTTAATGAAACTCATGTTTCTATCGAAATTCAATATTTCAGAGGTAAGTCTTGTGATGCGGGCGCCAGATTTTTTTTCAATTTAGACCCATAACTAATACCCTCATTCCCTTACACGAGCTTACTACGTGAAGCATAAAGGACTTGATCTTGCGACCAGTGAAGCAGGGGACATGATATAAGATCCATGACAATATTGAGGAAAGCTGTGACTAAGGCACGGACGCAGGAGAAAGTCGGCCTTCCCACTGACTGCTCGCTCTTTGTGCAACCTTCAAGGCAACTTTCTAACAGAAAAGTAGTAATAGTTAATTATTTCATTTCCTAAAATGTTAATCAACTTATTACTTTTTTATGTTAATTTGTGTTCCTATGATTTCCTGCCCTACAGTATCATTTAATGACACTCCACTAGCCCCTGTTGAACAGATTCGATGCCTAGACTCCATCTTGGCAAACGACTATCTTGGAATGGAGATTCCATAAAAGACTGAAACAATAAAAAACTGAAACGACAAGAAACTGCCCGACGTTTTCGACTACTTCAATACTTACTGGACAAACGCTCCAACCTTCCACTTAATTACAAAAGACGTATTTATGTGACTATCATACGGTCTATATAGACTTACGTAGTAAAGCTATGGGGCTCTACTTAACCCTCGAATTCTTCTCGTATAAAATCCTTACAATCCGAAATCCTTCGTAAAATCCTTAACACTCCTTACTTTTCACTAATAGACTCATCCACAAAGACCTTAATTTTCCATATGTTACTGAATTAGCCCGAACCAGGTCTCAATCATTCCATGAAAAACTCCATTTCCATTCTAATCCACTAGTTTATATCCTCTTCAATTCCTGATAATCCTCCGAGGCGTCTGAATAGAAGATGGCTCCGAGACCTTCTAGTTTAGAATATTTTTAGAGTGCCGCCAATGGGCAGCGTCTCTACATGTATTTCATGTCAGTTTACTATGTCCATCACATTTACTCGATGTATATAGTACAGTTGTAAAAATCAATAAATATGTTTAAAAAAAAAAAAATTGTCTTGGTAATGGTAATTAGTGTATGTAAAACTTGTATAATCCTGTATTGAAAGAGAATTAGAAGAGGAAGAAAAGTTTTATTAACAATACGCAAATTATTTTTTTTAATTTTTATTATTATTCTCGAGACCGTCATATTACCTACTGGAGTGCTGCCAATGGGCAGTTTCTCTTCATGTATTTTATCTAACAGCTAATTAATTATACAGCTGTAAATAACAATAAATAAATAAAAAAAAATTAATTACTAAGAATCTGCTAAAAAAAAAAACCAATATAATAATGATATGACAGTAAAAAAATCTGTTGCCGGCAATACAAGACTTTCACTTACCTTGGTTGTAAAAACCAATTAAAAAATTATCAAATTAACATAAGATCAACAAAAGTTTTAAATTAATTTAAATAAAAATTTCGCTGAAAACCCACGATTATGTTAAACAATACAACAATATTAAATTGTTACATATAATAATCAGTCATAAGACTATGCCATTTTCGTCACTTTACATTATCTTTTACCACTTTATATATAAAATAATATTTTTCTGAAATATTTAGCTTTCCAATGATATATTATACATTTATGTTACTGTTCCTTAAAACCAAAATTTACATTTAAAAAATATACTTACTCTGTTCACGTTCAGTTGGGAAACTTTTTTATTGAGCACCTTTTTATCAATCCTAAAAAGATGATATGATTAAATATTTTGAATCTACAAAATCAAATGTACTTTAGAGAAAGAAAATTTTAAATATCATCATTCAAGAACATTAAATTAACTATAGTAAAGTCCATTAAATTTTACATCGATATATTAGGAAATCGTAAAATGTGCAAAATGAATGGAAACAGTGGCTCTTCTGGTTCGCCGATTTTGATAAAAAAAGCTATATAGTTGGTAATAAAACATAAAAT
>JAJSOM010000239.1:0-21713 GCA_023052935.1 Piezodorus guildinii
TAAAATTTATTAAACTAATTAAATGGTAAAGTATAAAATTGTTTTTTCACAAAATGATACAGATTTGTCAACATTGACACAAAAGAATTTTATATATATATATATAAAATAATAATAACAAAAACAACTGTACTTTTTATGTTGCTTGCAAAGCATTTCAATCTGTTTTAATAAATATAATTCTTTGTAATATAAAACGTATTAAAATAAAATACACCATTTCGACTTCTACAGTTTAATTTAGTTATCATGCTAGAAAAAGAAGCGTACAAATATATATATTATTATGTCGAACGACAGTACAAGGAGTTGATTAGGCAAATATCATACTTAGCCACCAGATTTTTTCCCTTTATTTGCTACCCACTTTTTGAGTCTGGCTCCCATCCAGTTTTCACTCTTTACACCAGAAAACCACAGAATATACTACCATTCTGCCACAGCCAGGATTTGAACCCAGAAACTGTAGAAAAGTAATACATTTCTTCATCCACTTCGCTCTCTATATATGATTGAAAAAATGAAAATACAATATTAAATGTATTGTTTCCCCTCTTGCTGAACATTATCAATAGATTTCTTGTATTAAAAGTATTTTTGGTTCAATGAAAAAATATACCACGGACATATGACCTCTAAGGCACCAAGTTCGCATAATATTCGTTCCTTCGGAGCCGTTACTACCGGGAATACATTTTTTGCGAAAAGAAACTTGTAGTTCGCATGCGCGCCGGTGCTTCTAAGACAGTTTGATGATAGCCAAAACTCCTCTTTGAACAAACCTATTGATTAATACGACATATTATATAACTGCATACCGTAATGATTACAAACTAACACCACTACTGGGCTCAACATAGTTACATAAGGAAATATCTAAAACCAATCAACATTATTCAAACTGACTTCAGAGATCAAGGCGGACAAATAGAAGAATTTAAACTTTTACTCCACGTCAGTAGATTATCTAGCGACTTAATTTATAAAAAGTAAAAATGGCCTCAAATAGAACAAAATTGTTGTTTAGCTATTAGTAGATCTAGGAAGACCAAGTACAATATTTGTCCGGGGCTGGTATATGGGATGAGGGGGAAGGAGGAGTTAGAACGTATACATACCTTGAATGAGGTAAATGATCGAAAACGAAAAAAAAATAAAATAAAATAATAATTTGGACTTATAGTATTGAACTTTTCATGGTATTTAAACTAAACCATCAAATTTGTCCTGCATCTCGACCTTGTTTCAGATTTTTGTCGGTCCTCTTCCACCTCAATTTTGAGGGCTATTCGGGGGGTTATCGGGCCAGGGGGTGAGGGCGGTGAGTGAATGCCAAATTAAAAGCCCCCGAGCACCGAGACGCGAACTAATAATAATCATTTTCATTGAAAATTCTTAAACTTCTTCGAAAAATCTGTAAATTTACACATTTAAGATTTATGGGAATTGAATAAAATCTTGCGAAAGAACCACCCAGTTTTAGCACTTCAATGCCCTATCTAAATAGATCCTAGGGGTCAATTTCTTTTCTTTCTTCTGGGAGGTTTATCAGACGCCTACATAGAGCTGAGAAGTTATGAACCCACCTATTGGGCTGGCTGGGAGTTTGGAATTAATGTGTATGTCTATTTTGGGATGAGTGTCCAACTTAAGAAAGTTTAAGATTTTTCGAAGAAGTTTAAGAATTTTCAATGAAAATGATTATTATTAGTTCGCGTCTCGGTGCTCGGGGGCTTTTGATTCGGCATTCACTCACCGCCCTCACCCCCTGGCCCGATAACCCCCCGAATAGCCCTCAAAATTGAGGTGGAAGAGGACCGACAAAAATCTGAAACAAGGTCGAGATGCAGGACAAATTTGATGGTTTAGTTTAAATACCATGAAAAGTTCAATACTATAAGTCCAAATTATTATTTTATTTTATTTTTTTTCGTTTTCGATCATTTACCTCATTCAAGGTATGTATACGTTCTAACTCCTCCTCCCCCCCTCATCCCATATACCAGCCCCGGACAAATATTGTACTTGGTCTTCCTAGATCTACTAATAGCTAAACAACAATTTTGTTCTATTTGAGGCCATTTTTACTTTTTATAAATTAAGTCGCTAGATAATCTACTGACGTGGAGTAAAAAGTTTAAATTCTTCTATTTGTCCGCCTTGATCACTGAAGTCAGTTTGAATAATGTTGATTGGTTTTAGATATTTCCTTATGTAACTATGTTGAGCCCAGTAGTGGTGTTAGTTTGTAATCATTACGGTATGCAGTTATATAATATGTCGTATTAATCAATAGGTTTGTTCCAAGACAAGTTTTGGCTATCGTCAAACTGTCTTAGAAGCACCGGCGCGCATGCGAACTACAAGTTTCTTTTCGCAAAAAATGTATTTCCGGTAGTAACGGCTCCTGAAGGAACGAATCTTATGCGAGCTTGGTGCCTTAGAGGTCATATGTCCTTGGTATATTTTTTCACTGAACCAAAAATACTTTTAATATAACAAATGATGGATAATGTTCAGCAAGATGGTAAATTATAAATATTTTTTAATATTGCATTTTTATTTTTTTAATCATATATAGTGAGTGGTCTAGTGGATGAAGAAATATGTAATTTTTCTACATATTCTGGGTTCGAATCCTGGTTGTATCAGAATGGTAGTTTATTTTGTGGTTATCTGGAGTAATGAGTAAAAACTGGATGGGGGCAGAACCAAAAAGTGGGTACCAAAAAAAAGAGAAAAAAGCTGGTGGCTTAGTATAATCTAGGAATAATCGCCTCCTTGTACAGTCGTTCGACATAAGTTAACAATATATATATAGATATATTTTTGGACTCATCATTTTGTAGCATGATAACTAAATTCCACTGTAGAAGTTGAAATGATGTATTTTATTTTAATGCATTTTATATTATAAAGAACTACATTTATTAAAACAGATTGAAATTCATTTGCAATTAAAATAAAAGGTATTGTTTCTGTTTTATCTGTTGTTTTTTGTTATTTATTTATTTTTTTTTTTTTATTAATAAAAATTCTTTTTGTCAATGTTGATACATCTGTATCATTTTCTAAAAAAAACAATTTTATACTTAACCATTTAATCAGTTTAATTGTTATATCACAGGAAATTGAAATAGAAAATAAAGTACAATCTCTTATTAGTATTCAGATGTTTTCTTTCTTTTTTTCTAACATATTAGTCACGTGATCAATAAAAATGTAATTTAAATATTTCCTTTTTCAAGTCAATTGGAACAAAAATATTGAGAATCAATTCAAAAACGCACGATAAACAAAAAATAAGTTACATCAAATGTTTATTTATTAATTTTGTCATAATTATATACATTTTCTTTATAAAAGTAAACATTTTTATTAGACTTTACCATATATTTCATGAAATATATAATTTCGAGATTTTTAGTGAAAATGTTATTTCGACATATTTTTTTTTTCTAAACAATTAGAATACTAAGTTTATCGAAATTCACTAACCGATAAAATCTAAAGAACACTCAAGTTCTTTATAAACAGAAATCAGAAATAAATTTTTTTTTTCAAAGAGTACTTCTTACACATTTAATTTCATATTAAAAGGGTTCTAATCCAAAATAACTCCTCAAATTAATATATGTATATATATATATATATACATAAAAAATGATCATTTTAATCTGAAATAATTTAGTACATCGTATAAGTTACATTACCTTATATTAGGTATTACATTACCTTATATAACTGGAATATTTTTTTTTCAATAAGTTATATTTATATAAGCAGATACTTTTAATAGACTTTATGATTTATGTTATTAAATATGTATACCAATAATTCGGTTTGAGTTTTAGATTTTTTTTTAAACAGAATAAAAATTAATATTTAATTTTTTTTAAATCATATTGTTTTTGTTTTTCCTTTGTTTTGCAAATGCGACGTTAATATTTCTACTTTTAACTTCTGATACAAGCATTATGTGTGGAATTCCTGTAAGAAAATAACATATTTAGAGCACTCATTTGTAGTACGAACTAATTCAATGTAAGTAATGTCTTGGAAAATGAAATAATTGTATTTTGATGAGAAAAAGTTTTTAGATCGTCATCAAATTTTCGGGTCAGCTAAGCTATTAACATTATTATTTATGTGAAATATGTATAAATATAGGTCTGTCACATGGATGTCTTTAAAGGCAGCTGATGTGAGATCTGCTACAATGCATAGTTTCTTTCCGCCTGCTATGAAGGTGCCTAGAAGACTGAAACCGTATACTGGTTTAATTGTTTACTTGGATCTCAGTGTTTCTAACCTTCTTTTCATCTATTTTAAATATTTTATTGTCTATACAAAAGTAATTTAAGACAACGATAATAATAATTATTTCAGTAGAAATATTTACCAAACCTTCTGAGTAAACATCACTGTCAATTTGTTTTTTTTTTCAAGCAATAAATGAATTATTTAATTAGAAATAATCAGTTATATATAACCAATGCCAACATTTTAAAGAAGCTTCAGATGAACCAAAAAAGATTTTCTGACTTGCTACTCGTTCTATGGCAGCTCGGTTAAACCTGTCCAACTGGTTGAACCGCATGCGACTATTTTGTTTTCGTTTTAGGAATTTTCAGCCGCCAATCTTCTATATAAAATACCAACAAAAATAACGTCACTAAAAGGACACATCATTTGTGCAATAGAATGTTATAATTTAAAAAAAGGTTTTTTATTTCAAGAGATTTTTAATTGTATTAGAATGAATATATCAAGTGAATGTGGTGAAAATAAAATACTATGTCATTATAAGCATTTAACGAAGGATTTTGGATATTAATGTGTGGAAACGTTAAGAATTCGATAGTATTTATGTTTCACAAGAACAAATAGGTCTTATGATGGCCTCGTAAATGAATCTTTTTGTAATGATAGAAGCGTTAAGCAGATAATAAAAGCGTTTGTCTGGTAAGTGTTGGAGTAGTTAAAAATTGCGAGTAGTTTCTTGTCGTTTCAGTCTTGTATGAGGGTTCGAAGTTTGTAAAGATGAAATCCTAGGTTATTTAATGGAATTCATTGGAACCTATTTTAGTCTTTAAAGGACAAACAAGGTAAAATCTCGAATGAAATTCTATATTTGAAAAGACAACTTCTATTTTAGCATTCTTATCGATGTAAAATTGAATGAGCTTTATTATCATGTAGGTTTCATTCTGATCAAATAGTATGACTGGGTTTGAATGCCGATTTTTTTTCTTTCTTTAATTTTGTAAATTTCAAAACATTAACCATAGTATCATGTTTGCATTGATAAAAGACGGCTTAATATACAAAATAAAATAACAACTAAAAGAAAAAAGATACAATAAAACAACTAACTAAAGAGAAAATATTTATCTTTTAAACACAATAATATATATATTATATATATATAATATATATATATATATAATATATATATATATATTTTTTTTTATATTTTTTATTTTATTTTTTTTCAAACATTTTTATTGATATTTACAACCGTATTAAAAACAAATACATCAAGTAAATGTGATAGTTATATAATACAATGACATGAAATACATGTAGAGAAGCTTCCCATTGAAATAAATCTAAAAACATTCTAAACTAGAAGGTCTCGGGGCCATCTCCTTTTTAGGCACCTCGGAGGATTATCCGGAATTTAAGAGGTAGAATGGATTGAAACTAGTGGGTTAGAGTGGAGTTTATCATGAAAGGATTGATACCTGGTCCGGGCCGAATCAGTAACATAAGGAACATTGAGGTCGTTATGGATAAATTTATTCGTGTCAAAGTCAGGAGCGTTGAGGATTTTACGAATGATTTTGGAATGCAAGGATTGGATACGAGAAGAATTTGAAGGTTTAGTAGAACCTCATAGCTCTACTCCATAAGTCCAGATTGGTCTCATAATAGTCATGTAGATGAGCCTTTTGTAGTTAAAAGGAAGTTTGTCCAGTAAGTGTTGAAGTAGCCTAAAACAGCGACTAATAATATTATTATAGATGTAAAATATATCATTGGAAAGCTAATGGTTTTAGAAAATTGTTATCTTATACGCACATCTGTAAAAGTTAGTGCAGAAAGTTAAAAGTCTATAAACTTAAGTAATAATTATTAGAAATAAATTATTTTGTTAGAGTTTTTTTTAATCTGAAACACGTCAAATTCCATCCATCGATTAAATTCTATAGAAATTAAATTTAATTATTTTTACTTTCACTTACCTGTATATGGAATATATAGTAAGGGAAAGTATAAAGATCGTGAAAATTTTCGAATTCCAGTTTTCAACGGAAATACACATTTTAGGATGCCGTGAGTCGAAATAACGAGGTCCCGCAAAAAGGTCTGTGTGTGTCGGAAAGTCCTATGAAACTGAAATTTCATATTTAACCCAACTATACGCCTGAGACGTTACGAAACTTTTTTTTATCAAAACCAGCTTAAACAGAAGAGCCACTTTTTTCGAAAACGGCTCCAACGATTTTGATTTAACTCGCAATATCGATGCAAAATTTAATGGGATTTGTCCTTATGGAGGTTTCATTCTGATTTAAATAGTCTGACAGGGCTTAAATGCTGATATTTTAAATTTTCTTCCTTTAATAAGTACCTTTAATTTTCTAGATTCTATAAAAATAACCATATTATCATATTAGCATTGATAAATAACAGCTAAATATGCAAGTTGAGCCAATTTTATAAACATCTAAAGGAGAAAACTGAAAAAATATTTTTTTAATGCAAATTCTTGTTTTTAAACATAGAAACAGTAATATATATGTATAATATACTGTTGTTAAAGTTCTTTGATCGATTTTAAAAACGGTGGTAAGTGAAAGTCGTGTTTTGCCCGCACCAGATTTTTTAAGTTGTTAAATTGATTTTAACAAGGGAGATAATTGAAAGTTGTGTAAGCGGGCACCAGTCAGTAAAGCTCTTAATCTAAGCAAGGTGATTTGGCTTTATAGCGGCTGAGTGTGCCACAGAAGCGTCAGACACTAAATGGAAAAAACATTCTAACTCCATTACACAAAAATGCTTTCCTGTATTTTATAAATATTAGACGCTCAAAGAGAAAAAAAAAAATTAAAAATATTGATACTTCTATAGTTGTATTCTTTTTAGAAGCAACTATCCGTTCTATGAATCCCCTAAATATAAAAATTGTACCACTACTATTCATGAAAAATCTTTGGCTAAATACACAAAGAGGTTCCAATTCTATATAGAAACCCATTTTACCGATGCTCGGTGGACCTCATCTACATTTTATGAATAAATAAACAATTATGTGGAAACTATAAATATCATAATGAATATACGTCTATTTAACAGCTGTTTTTCTGCTAAAAAATTAAAATATTTTTATCTTTCTGGACACAATAACAATAAATTCTTAAACCACTAAGTGTTCACCGCATTGCGTTCATACTATAAGGAAAAACCACAAGAAGAAGAAAAAAATTAATGACGATCTAGCTCACCTACGAGCTAAATAATATAATTACTGACCAAAATAATGTAATTATAAAAAAAAACTTAGAATTTCTGACCTATTTTAGGCAATTTAAATGGTAATAAATATACCGTTCGTTTAACCGAATTTTAGTTAAACATAACCATTCAGGAATATATCAAGGTCTGAATATTTTTAGGATGATTCCTTCCAAAATATTCGTTTTCATTTTCGAAATATATTTCGCTCTAAATGATGGGGTTTTCGTGTTGTGTTGTTTAACGAGTTGCTTCAACAAGGAATTGATTCGCAGATCTACCGCATGCATCTAACCAAATTGGACCAAGAATTGCGACAGAACTAGCAGATCGCGGAGGTGTTATCCACCATGGCTCGCCAGACCACACTACGCGATAATCACACAGCAAAAATTTGGTTCTACGAACCTTGCACCATCCTACTACCTCTTGTTCCGATCCCTCCGAAACTGGAAATCGTTCGCAGATAAGAGAAAAAGTATCACGATACGTTATTCGCTTACTTATTACGAGGGGACAACAATTAAGTAGTTAATAAGATGACAAGATGTCTTAAATACAAAAGCGGCGAATAAATTGTTAAATAAAATTATTATTTGTACTTAAAAAAGCTGCAAATTATTACACAATGGTTTATTCTTTCCAAACAGCAATATTAACTGTTTATATAGCTGTTGATAGGCAATTAAGTAATATGAAAAGCAATTATTAATATGATGGTGCGGACGGCGGGCAAACGGTTTTTTTGTATTCGTTCTTCTACGCATCTTGAGCTTCTCATAAGCGTCATTCACGCATCTTCTACGTAAGCTCTCAAATTTTGAGGAGGGGTTATCTTTTTTTTTGGTCGATTACAAAGGTTCACTATTGGAAATAATAAACTAAAATCCACCACATAATGATACAATCATAAAATGCCTACCTGCCAATCCTATTCTCGGACCGTGCTAAATCTGGAAAATCCTTGCCTCGATATTTCTTTATGTATTTTCGCATATACATAAGTAGTGGATAAGGAACTAGTCAACTGTTCTGCCACTTCTGGGTTCGAAACCCGGCTGTGGCAGAATATTATTTATTCTGTTAAGTTAGCCGTGGGGAGATCATAGCGTATGGAAGTTCTGCTCTCCTGGGGCAGACCCAGCCTCTATAAAGTACTTACAAATTGAGGAAAAACCTGGCGGTTGAGTGTGATCTCGGCCTAATCACCTTACACACCACTTGCTACTCTTAGAAACCGTAGGTACTCTATATGTACTGAGCCCAAGATCCTTCATGGATTGTAGGGCTACAGGATTTTTTAATGTACGTATATATCGATAATCAATAAAACATTTAAGTTTATAATACATTTATATGAAATAAAATAAAAGCAATATCTGCCTATAATATAAATTTACTGTAGATAAATGAATTGAATAATAAATGCGGAAGGGTCAAGCTCTGTTTAACGTTGAAGTGGAACAGTGTCCATTTCTACAGCCCGCAACCTATAAAGAGTATCATCATCATACAGAAAAAACTACCTAAATTTAGATCTAGGTCTTCTGTGGAGTAGTGGCTAGCATAATAACCTTCCATGCCTAAGATTGCAGTTTCAAATCCGGCAGATGGCACTAGAATTTTTAAACGCTTCCAGAAAGGTGTAAAACGGTGGTCCTGAACCTGGGCGATGTCGGATACTCGTTAAAGATGCCTATCCTAATTAAACCTGGAAAGGCAAAACTGAGGACTCCCACTAAAGCATATAAAAATCATGTGCGCACAATACACGACTATCATTTACGTTTGTTGTTTAAATCAAATTAAGTATTTTTTTTTAAATAGTTAGAGATTAAAAAAATAATAAGGCATTGTATATTGATAGATACACGTGTTTTATTAAAAAATCTATTGTATTATTATCTACAACAATCTGTTAGTTTCCTCAGCTGTTTACTCACTCCCGATTTTTACAGGTTTGAGTATAAGATTTTTATTGTTTTTTAAATCGTTAGGTTTCCGATTCTACATCTATGTATTACTGCCATTATTTCCCAAAAAAATACATTTTTTTTTTCCTTAATTGAATATCGAATTCGTTCATCTTAAATTATAGCCATAGTAGCATTAAAAAAAAAAAAACATATATCTTCAACCCATTTTGGGTGTTGGATTGAATATATAGTTTTCTACTGTTTCCCACCTAACGACCACATAAGGAAGTGATTAGACCTTGATAAAACTCTTAACACCAGATTATACTCTCTCCCATTTCGAGGCACCTACTTTATTGAGGTTAGGTATGTCCCAGGATGGTCTCTGTACCCTAGGGTCGCTGCACAAGATACCTGCCTCAGCCGTGGGTCGAACCCGAGATCTAGCCACAAGATTAAGATTCCATTTGTGGAGTGAGGAACACAATTTTTAAGAAATATTAAAATTACTGTTTTGAAGTGATTGTTTATACTTTTAGGGTTATTGCCGAGTATAAAGCTTAATGATTTTAATAACATGTTTTTTTTTTTAATTATGCCGCTTAGAAATAGGATAATTTTTGGACCAACATTGTTTTTTTATACCTTCATCAGAACCAAAGATATTAAATAATTGTCTTTTTTTTTTTTTGCGCACAAAATCTCCGATTTTTTACGCGACTCCTATGGAGCGTTGCTCGGTAATATTTTGCAGAGTTTAATGGTTTAATGTCTAATTTTACACCCAAAAAAAAAAAAAAAATCATCAAAATCGTTGAGACCCATTTGGGATCGCCATCTTGTTACCCCTAAAGCTCATGCCTCCATAATATCATAAAAAGATGTAAAACGAAAAAAAATATATAACAAGTTTTATCCTTCGTAAATATGATGTGGAGAGCATATATTTAAAGAGGACTGGACAAAAACATGAGCGATGGAAGAGGGGCAAAGAAGGAAGAAAACAAAAGCACCCTATTTTTTTTTGGGGGGGGGGGAGATGAATAAAATATTATATAAGTTATAAGAATAAAATGAGTTGTTTACTCAAAAATCATTATTTTCAAATGTATTTACATATATTTGAAATATAAGTGTTAAAATAACTGATACATTCTACCTACTTGGCAACTGCCTTACAACAATGAGTTGCAAATAGAAAAAGTTATTTATAGCAGAGGAAACCAAAAATATTTTAGTATAATTACAGATTAATTTGTTTCCCTGACGATAAGTATATTTATGTAGATATATAATATACTGTTGGAAAGGTAAAAATATAAAGAAAAAGATCTAATATATTAAGGTGTAGAACAGGGGTCCGAACATGTCATTGGAAAATTATTTTAAAATATCTTAATAACAAATATTTGGAATTTTTGGTATATAATAACAACCAGAAATGATCTAAACAGACAAATTCATCATTTTTAAGTAATATAATTCCTAGTGATGGGACTACTGCAGTTGAGCCACAACCTTAAAATTTGTCGTTTTCCAACATTTCGAAAAACTTAAAGAACAGGTGTAACATATAATATATAGATAACGAATAATATTCGATTTTTTTATAAATATTTAAAAAAATTCCTCTCTTGTTGAGTTTAAAATTTTAGATATTCAATATTTTGCAGATTGAAGTAATCTTTTATAACCTGATACTTTATTCCGAATTCTCCATTTTCGTAATACAGAGTTTTACAAGCAGTGTTTCGCCTAAAATACACGTGATACGGTGTAGCCCATATCTAATATTTAGGATCAGATTTTTAGAATTCAGGGGATCCTTGTCAATGAAATGATTGAATGAAAGGGTTTGTTGCGAACCATTGGTGTAGAAGGTAATGAAGAGTGACGAAAAACGCATAAACTTAAGTGATTATTGCAGAAAATATGTTCTATTGCAATATCATTTAATCTAGGATAAATGCTTTCATTAAAAAATTAATGTCACGAAGGGAAGTAAGTAAAATTAGTAAGTTGCGCTAAATATATTTTTTAATTTTTAAACTGTACATATTTTAAATTGGCCAAATAGTAATTGGTGATAACCGTAGTTACTGTATATTAAATAATAAATGTTAATATCTACTCCAGATAACTGTAATTTGAGACCTTGAATAAATCAATACAGAAATAAACGGGTAACATTTAAAAGAAAAATAATGTTCGAAAAACCTTGAAGTGTTAGCAAAAATA
The DNA here is from genome assembly GCA_023052935.1 of Piezodorus guildinii. Taxonomy (NCBI): domain Eukaryota; kingdom Metazoa; phylum Arthropoda; class Insecta; order Hemiptera; family Pentatomidae; genus Piezodorus; species Piezodorus guildinii. The sequence continues at coordinate 11,676 of JAJSOM010000239.1, forward strand.
AAAATATAACCGCATTTAATTTGAAGGGCGATGCAGTTGAAGGAACTTGGTTGGGTAATAGACGCTTTCTGTCAAGGCCATCAAAGGCTTAATCAAAGTCAAGTCGTTATTCATGCCTACGTCACGTTTAGGATTTAGGAGTGTGTCATTATATTGCATGACCGATTTCGCAGGTTTTGCACTCTGCCCAATTTTTTTTTGCAGAAGGGATTTAGAATTCTTCTGTTGCGTAGGATCCGCGCAACACAAGATTTTTACAATATTATAATAAAGATTAACTAGTTGACAGGGATTATCTGAGGTGCAGTGGCTTGCATAACAGCCTTCTACACCCGGGTTCAAACCTAGCAGGTTGTCATGGATTTTTTTTTTTTTTTTCAACAAGGTAACAATTCCTTAGTTATGCCGTTCTTTGCAGGATACATTACAAAGTTATTCCGAGATTGTGTGATGTCAGATAGGCGTTAAAGACTTATATCCTAATTAAACCTGTACTGGAAAAATTTAGAATTTTTTTTTTTTTACATTCTGGAAAAAATTAGAATGTAGCGTCGTCCGATTAGCCACGGCAGCATAAAATGGACTTTTAATGAATAAACAAACAGAACATAGTTTTCATAATATTCGTTCCTACGAGAGCCGTTACCATTGGAAATACATTTATTGCAAAAAGAAAGGTGTAGTTGGCATGCGCTAAGGTGCCACCCTCACAGTTCGATGATAGCCCAAACTCTTGTTTTAACAAAACTATTGATTTATACAAGACATTATATAACTAGATACCGTAATGATTACAAACGAACACCACTACTGACCTGATGTTAGTTACATAAGGTGATATCCAAAACCAATCAACATTGTTCAAACTGACTTCAGTGACGAACGCGGGGTAATCCAAGAAGTTTAAAAAAAATCAGGTGCGGGACATACCCGGCTATCATTACCTCGACTATTAAATCAATTTAAAAAATTCTAAATATACTTTAATTCGTAAAATATTGAAAGTTTATTTTAATAAAACGTGTAATCATTTTCGTTGGAAACGTATGATTTAGATTAAATAACATAACTATATTAAATTTTTAACCAGCAATAAGTTTATCCCCTATTCATCACTTTATAGTACCTTTTAAAATGTTGTGTATCAGATAGTATTTATTCTTAAATATTTTTCTTTCCAACGGTATGTCATACGTCCATATTACTGTTCTTATTATCAAAAAACCAAAACTTACATTAAAAAAGTTTTGATCTTTATTCTTTTAGTTGGTCATTAAATTCGTCTAACTTGTATATTTAGCAGTCGTTTATCAATGTCATTAAGATGATATGGTCAATCTTTTAGAATATACAAAATTAAAGATATTTTAGAGAATTATTTTTCGAAAATGGAGGAAAGCAATTACGATATTATCATACCGCTATACTTTGCTAATAAGGCTAGCCAAGCTCAGTTGTAAGAAAAAAATAGAAAGGGTAGGGCATATTATCGTGATTAGCTACCAGCAGGAAACGTAATTCTGTAGCGAAATATTCTCTTATAAAAGCATTTATATATTCTTAAATGACTTTTCAGATGTTTTAGACGAGAAATGTAATTTTTTAGACAGTCCGTAATGTTGTTCGTATATTTACTTTCACTTACCTATAAAAGTGATATATATATATATATATATATATATATATATATATATATATAGTAAGGAAAAGTATTGCGATCTTGTAAATTTTTCAATAACAGTTTTCAACGGAAATACACTTTCTAGGGTCCCCAGAGTCCAAAAGTCCCGCAATAAGGTCTGGATGTGTGTGTATTTGTGTATGGCCAGTCCAACGCAAAAAAACAACTGAAATTTCATATTTGAGGCAACTATACTCCCGAGATGTTACAGCAACTATTTCATCTAAAACAGCTAACCAGAAGAGTCACTTTACATAATTCATTTCGCACCTATTTACGATTTTCTCATAACGATGTAAAATTGGACGAGCTTTAATATCATGCAGGTTTCGTTCTGATTGAAATAGTCTGACATGGCATACCAATATTTCCTACTCTAAAGTACTTTTAATTTTGTAGATGTTATAAAATTGGCCTTATCACCTGATTGGCATTGCTAAAAAGCAGGTAAACATATTTGTTGAACGAATTCTAAGGAGATAACTGCAAAAATATTTTTTAATGCATTTTTTTGTTTTTGAATTTGAGAACAGTTATATACATGTTTTATAACCGTTGGAATGCTAAAGAGCTTAGAAAAAATATTATCTTATACATACTATTGTAAAAGTTAAATGGGAGTGTTTTAAATACGATAAAAAAAACTGTTTGTCGTATATAATAATTTAATAGATTATTAAATAAAACAAATGTTTCTATTGAATTCCAATGTAAATAATTCCTTCACAATTTATCTTCATTTCTAAATTTGTTAATTCTTAATAAAATTAAAATTAAAATTCTTAATTTGATATAAATAACCAGATTTTTTTTTCTTATTTTTGTTTGCATTCCTATCCCTTAGGGTGCGTTTAAACTCCACGCGTTTTGGCGTTTGAAGCGGCAAGCTGGTTCCTTGAATTCAGTCTCGGGCAGGCTAAACGCGTCCTTAGGGAGCGACCAAAGGGTCTAGTAGATAAAGCACCAGTTTACTTATATTTAGGTCCCCCGTTGGAATCTCGGCTGAGGCAGAATTATATATTCTGTTATTTCAGCCGTGGAGCGACCCAAGGGTATGGAGTGGTCTCCTGGGATATACCCAACCTCAAATGGCACGTGAAGATTGGGGAAGAACGTTGCCTCCTTGAAAGGCCATTGGCCGTGAAACAGGCCTTAATAATGAGCCCGAAACTCTTAATTGTTTCTATAGTTAAAGATTAAAAATAAAAGGAATTTCATAAAAAAATAAAATTGCATAACATTATCAGGTTCATAGATTGATTTATCACATATAAATATTATTCCTATTTCTAGACTAAAGTGCGTGCAAGAAGCTACCAAAAGGCTAACTGCACTCAGGATGCTCTCCTTACTCCAGAGTCACACTACGACTGAATTAACATAATAAGTCCTACCACATCCGGATTCGAGACAGCAGCCCCCTCCTCTAAAAATCAACGTTATAAACCCTGAATAAAAGAATTATACAAGTTATGTAAAATCACTTCTTGAATACACAGAACTCTTTTTACTATATATACTATATAAGGGAATAGTAAGGGAAAGTATTGCGATCGTGAAAATTTTCGAATTCTTGTTTTCAACGGAAATACACATTCTATGGTCCCCTGAGTCCAAATAACCAAGTCCCGCAAAAAGGTGTGTGTATGTGTGGTAACTCCCGGGCGGAAACGGTAAGTCCTATGAAACTGAAATTTCATATTTAAGACAAATATACGCCCGATACGTTACAAAACCTTTTTCATTAAAATGAGTTTACCAGAAGAGCCACTTTATACCATGCATTTTGCACCTTTATTCGATTTTCTCGAAAACGGTTCCGAAGATTTTAATTAAATTCGCTATATTGATCTAAAATTCAATGAGCTTTAATACCATTTAGGTTTTATTCTGATTAAAATAGTATGACAGGGCTTAAATGCCGATATTATAAATTTTCTTCCTCTAAAGTACCTTTAATTTTGTTGAATCTATAAAAATAACTATATTATCTTGTTACCACTGATGAAAAAAAGGTTAATATAAAAATTTAATGAATTCGATACACAACTAAAGGAGAAAACAGAAAAAATATTTTTTTAATGCAATTTTTTGTTTTTGAACATAAGAGCAGTAATATACATGTATGATATACCGTTGGAATGCTAAAGCTTTTAGAATAAATATTATCTAATGAAAAAACTTGTAAAAGTTAATAAAGAGTGATGAAAAGCCGATAAGTCTGATTATTTTAGATAATAATATAATAGATTTTTTAATGAAACACATGTTTCTATATAAATTCAATTTAATTAATTCTTTAATAGTTTCACGTATTTGTATCTCTAACTGTATTTGAAAATTCTTTCATTGATTTTGAAAATAGAGGTAAGTGAAAGTCGTGTGTTGCCCGCACCAGATTTGTTTTCTTTATTACTTCAATACCGCTAACTGCAACTTAAACCTAAATTATGCAACGGGTATGAACCTTGATTACGTGAGTAGACAGCTAATGTGTAGTCAACAATTTGCAACTATCATTCATTAACACTGGGGAAGGGTGGTATTTGCAATCGTATCCTAGCCAAGTTTATCTCGTAATTGCAAGTACTAAGGCAAATGCATTTAAGAAAAAAAAATCTTTTAAGTACATCTATTCTTAAACTATCTATTATAATTATATATAGATTTACTGTGCCATTACTTCCACCTAACGATATTTGAAATAAATACGAAACAAAAGGAATACGATAAACCTTGAAACTCAGGTTTCAGGGGAAACAAACATAAGAATCACAAATTAAAAAAAAAAAAAAAAAAAACGCTTCAAATTATTACACAATGGTTTATTATTTATAAATAACTACATTATGGTATGAGGCATGTTTTTTAAGTAAGTACTGATTTGGAATTAAAAAAATACGTGCAAAGATATCGAAATAATTTTATTTTTACATGAAAGCCTGTACTTTAATCTACTTTTCTACATAATTTCCATGAATTTTGAGGCACTTGTCATAACGCGGCACCAGTTTTTGAATACCTTCCTCAAAAAATTCTGCCGCCAGACTTGTTAACCACTGAACATCACAAATTAAAAACATCACAAATGTTCGTTATCGTCTTGAAGACGCCGACCGCCCAGGCGTTTCTTCAAGGGCAGGAACAAATGGTAGTCGCTGGGCGCCAGATCAGGGCTGTATGGAGGATGACCTAGAGTTTCCCATTTAAATAATTTTTTGAGATCTTTGGTCCGATTAGCCACATGTGGATGGGCATTGTCATGCAGCAAAACGATACCCTTACTCAACTTGCCACGTCTTTTTAAGACTATAACGAAGTCAAAACATTTGTGATGCAGTGGTTAACAAGTCAGGCGGCAGAATTTTTCGAGGAGGGTATTCAAAAACTGGTGCCGCATTATGACAATTGCCAAAAAATTCATGGAAATTATGTAGAAAAGTAGTTAAGGTACAGGCTTTCATGTAAAAATAAAATTATTGCAATATATTTTCACGTCTTTTTTTAATTCCAAAATGGTACTAACTCAAAAAACATGCCTCGTATAACTGTTTATATAGATGTTTAAAGGTAATTAACTATTATAAAAAGCAATAAATAATCCAAAGGAAAACGGTCACTGCTAAAGCTGCTGAAGTAAAGATGCAAAGGAATAGTTCAGGTATGGAGGATTTTCCGTATTTATGACCCCAGGAGTCTGGTTTTTTTTCCTTTTTTTTATTTGTTTTTACTTCATCTCGTATTTATTATTATTATTAAGACGTTTTATTAATATGTGCTTATTAAATTTGAGTAACATGCATTAAGGTTTTTGACATCCGATTTTTTTATTTATGGCGCAATTTTTATAATTTTCTATAGTAATCATTTCTTTAAATTTTCGTTTGAAGCTGTTTTTTTCATAATGAATGATTTTGGGTGAGTGAAATTTGAATGTATGTCCTGTTTTCCTGAATTGAGAGGTAAGGGCAGTTTGATCTGGTTATTAGGTTTGTAAAAATTAAAGTGCTGCTATAATTATGTAGATGTGTGTCTTTTTAAATGTCTCCTTAAATATACATATAAATAAGGCAAAATTAAAAACTTTTCAAAAATGACTGATTCCTGACTATTCCACCTATAATAGTTTCTACAGTCGACTATACACCCTCAATATAATACATATAAATATTTGTAATCGTAATTATTTCATTTTTAAATATTGTTCAAATTTCCCCAAATAAGACTTTCCGCATTTGTCTTCACAAGGAATTTCGTATAACTTACAAATTGATTTAAGGTCTAATTTGTCAGAATCTTTAGTTTTTAAGAATATTTTAGGTAAAGTATTTATATTTTTGAAAGTAATGGTAGTGTCACTATTATTTTTGTTAATATTTAGTGCTTTTGCAAGTTTTTAGGGATGTGTCGGTATGTATGGGATATTGTAAAATATTTTTGTGCTGTTCTCATTGTGTGAGTGTTTTTGGGAAATTGGCGTCTGTTTGAGTAGTTTGCATAAAGGTTTATGAGGATAACCATTTTCTAAAAGGAGGTCAACTACTGTGTTTACGGCGGTTATAAACCATTTGGAATATACCAACTAAGTTAAAAATTAATTTTACGGCAACTAAACCATCTAGTATACTTGGCACAATTTATTTTAACATATTTAATTAGACTATTACATAGTTTTTTTTTTTTTTTTTTGAAAGAATAGAAATGGTTAATCCTTAAATACTTAGCTATATGAAATAAATTTCTTGAGATATTATCCGTTATTATACGGTGAAGAATGCGAGTTAAAAATATCCTACAGGTGTGGAAATAAGGTCGGCAGGATTAAAATTCATTGTATGAAGATTAATCAAATAAATGAGGAAGAATACGTTGCTGCACTTTTCTTTGTTATAATATTCAGTTCACTGCATAATTTATATTGGATTATATTTAAATTTTTACTACGATGTTATAAATCGCTAGGATTTTTTCTATTATTTTGTTGTGTACTTCGCAGAATAAAAATGATTCCCTTAAATTTTATTAACGATGACAAAAATAAATAAACATTTTAATGACTATAATTTAATTTTTTTTAGATTTTTGATTCGAGGGATCCTGTTAGAGGTAATTATTTAGTAATATCAGCCGATTGGATTCAAGAGACTCTTCTTGGGCTCATCCAGCCTTTCAAAGAATCTGGAAGAACCTTGGTGGTTGAGCAGAAATACGGCTTTACCATTATAGATACAATTTTATTTCTATATAAAAACTGATTGGTACTACTAACTTGACACATCTACAGTAAATCACCAAACAGCAATCCCCGAAGTGCCAACACTGTAACCTATCCTTCTCCTATCATGGCATCACAAGTCAATATAGAGATGTTGGCAGGTAACCGGGCCAACTAGGGAAACATAATACTCATCTGATCATCGCTGTAGTCACCAAAGAAAAAAAAAAAAAAGATTATATAAAACGTTGGTAAGACCGGTAGTGACGTATTCAGCGGAATCGTAGATCCTATGCATTCTCTCAATAAATGCTTTGAGAATCTTCGAAAGAAAAATTCTCCGAAAAATTTATGGACCTGAGTTTGAAGAGGGTGAACGGAGAATCCGAAAAAAACAAGGAAGTATATGAGTTGTATGGATCTGATGACTTTGTTCGCTTCATAACAGCAAGAAGATTCGAATGGCAGGTTCATGTAATGAGAATGGATGACTTAAGGATGATGAAGATGATGAGGAAAATAAAGAAATAATTGTGCCTAGAATTTAATATTTTTCCAGCAGGAAATTCCTGCATATTTACCAGTTTGTTATCAATTTCAAAAAATAATTTAGGGAAGAATTTTTTTGGCAACCAATTTTTATTTTTATTAAGTGTTCTAGTCTAAAAGTTCTAAAAACTGTTACTATTATGTTACTCTCCTATGTGAAAAACTTTGTCTAGGAAAAAACCTCTTTAACCGATACAAATATCACAAGCTATACAAACTTAAATTTATTTCTCCCATTCCTCTTATTAGGGGCATCTGTGGTTTAGTTGCTAACATAATAGCCTTTTAAACAGAAGATCGTTTGTTCAATTTCCGCAGATGTCCCTAAATGTTTTCAAAGGAACGTACGTTTAAGATTCCAAATGAAGCATCGTCGTCAATTAAGGACTACTTTTAAGATCGTCGATTTAAGATTTGGCTGGTTTATGAATTTTTTATTTGCCTATTGTACATTTTCACTCCATTATGAGATAATTATTACATCATAATATAAATGAAGAGTTTACATTGCAAAACCTAATCCTAAATTTGCTGTTTTATAACAGGAAGCACTCACAATGTAACGTAACTACAATTGGAGAAGAAATATTAACAAGACAAAAACAAAAGACAAAGAAGCTTTTGAAACGAAAAACCAAAACAGAAAATTCTTCCCAGGTTCCTTTAATTAACTTTTTATTATTATTTACAAAAAGATATGAAGGATTTTCATAGTGTAAAATTAATTTATATTTTCTATTTTACGTATTTATATATAAATTATGCCCAAGCCACTGACCTAATATTACGGCCTTATATAATGTATATATGGAATTGACCTTAATTTAAGTCGAGTAATAGGGAAACGGATAATACATTTGTTTTTTTTTCGAATTTTTTTTTTTTGCAAAAATATAACTATTTCCAATTACTTTTTTTGTATTCAACTTGTATTTTATTTAACAGAATATTTTTAGAAAACTCACGAATGAAGTCAGTTAGGAAGAGAAAAAAATGTATAGAACTTTCAAAGAATATTTTAGCTAAAAATATATTAAAAAAGAAATTAAAATACTGTCGAAAAAATCTTGAGGACATTTGGATACATATTCATAACAACATACCATTAAAGGTTGGTGAATAAGAAGATTAAAAGTGAATAAGTAAAGCGCCTACGTTTCGACCTAAAGTTTATCTTACCGAATCTTCGGTTCATAAATATAACGTTTCCTTTCTTGTATGATTTATTTTAAGACCTCTACCTAAGCTTTTTTTTTTTTTATTTTTTTTTTTGTAGCAATTGTTTTTTATTGATATATAAAACAATTTTACAAAACATATATAGCTGTTTATTTACTTAAGGTCACTTTATGCATCTGTGCTATTGTGCTAATCGGACTTCATGCTAATCGGACAATGCTACAGTAAGAGTTCTGAATTTTGTATATCCAGGTTTACTTAGGACAGGGATCCTTATCGAGAACTTTACTTCTTATGTTGAGATAGCCAATACACCACAGGCGATCGCTTAATACTTATAACTGGTAAAAGTGTAACAAATAATATTTAAAAATTCACAATGATGTTTACAAAATTATTTTCATGAACGAATCTCGCGGATCTCTTCCTCACTTCTTGAGAACCACTGTTAGAGATTATAGAACCTAGGATACAGATTGTTTTGGTTATAGAAGTTATTATTATATTTATTTCACATTGGGAGGGATGACATTTTAAATGTTTATTAAGCAGTGGACATCACATGCAGGAAAGATTAGGGGATTTTCTTCAAAAAGATGCAAGAAGTTAACAATTTTTGCAAAGACTACTTAAAAGATATTATTTTGAAAAATCATAAAACAGGCTTTCATGTATATAATAAATTTGAAGTTTATCGCTGAAACCAAGGATCGCGAGATAATTTTATATTAAATGTAGATAAAGAAGGGGAGAAGAAACTCAAGAGCAGGCATGCTCAATACTAACTTTCATGGTCACCCATACATTCTAAAGAATCAAATGGTTAAAACAATAAAACAAAAACGTTTGCCTTCTTACAGCGGTGAGGTTATGATGTGTCTATTTAGGAGAATAAAAAAACAACAAAGAGAAATAACAACGGTTCATAATGTGAATAATAATAACTAACCGAATGGAATGTTAACTTCACATTTTATTCGGTTAGTTATTATAATTTTTTTCAAATGAACTATTTACAATACGTATTAAAAGCTAAATTTAGTTCCGCGTATTTACTATTTACCTTAAAGTAAAGTAATTAATTAATTTATTTTTTAATGATGGAGTTTTTGTCGACCGTTGGGAAATTAGATGAGGAAGATGGTTGGAGGTGCGGTCATAAAATAGAAACACACATTTAAAACAAGTGCTATTTTAATTATGTGCCGACGTTTCTGCCTACATTTCGGCCTAGTCTAGACTTCTTTAGACACAGTCTCAGAGTCAACCCTGATGAAGGCCCACAATGTAGGCCGAAACGTCGGCACATAATTAATATAGCCCTCGTTATCTTATGACCACACTACCAACCATCTTCCTCATCTTATTTATTTTTTTATAATAAAATAAGCTTTAAAGTAGAAATAATTAATAA
>JAJSOM010000241.1:0-24835 GCA_023052935.1 Piezodorus guildinii
TACCTCTGATATTTATATCAATTTAAAATTTTTAAACAAATTTAGAAACGAAAATAAGTTGTTAAAGAATGATATACATTGGATTTTAATAGAAACCTGTGTTATCAAGCATATCAAAAAATCTATCATATTATTACCTACGGCAATCAGTTAGTTTTAATCGGCTGTTGATCACTCTCCGTTAACTTTTACAATGGTATGTATAAGATTTTATATTTTTTTAAATATTTAGCATTCCAACGGTATATTATACATGTATATTACTTTTCTTAAGTTTAAAAAAAAAAAAAAATGCATTATAATAATATTTTTGCATTTTTCTCTTTTAGTTGTTTATCAAATTCGCTCAACTTGCATATTTAGCCGTTATTCATCAATGCCAATAAGATGATGTTACAAATGTTTTAAATCAAAAAAATTAAAGGTACTTTAAAATAAGAAAATAAAAAATATCGCCATTTAAGCCCTGTCATACTATTTCAATCAGAATGAAACACATTACATATTAAATTATTCATATTGAAAGTTAATTGATTTTGTTTCAAAAAATAGCCATTAAGATATTTAACAGTCATTTATGAAATATAATAAATTATGTTGAAGGAAATACCTTAAAAAAAATAAAAACAATTATCATGCATAATTTTAAATTCTTAACATTATGTCGAATGATCTCAATATGGCCTCCTATCCTCAAGTTTAAGACTGCCTGTCTTTTTCTTTAAAACATAGTTGGAAACGAAAATAAATAATAAAATGACAGAGTCATTAAGAAACTTAAATAAACCACTGTTTTCACATTTATGACACGTTTTGCACACGTTCTAAATAAATTTGTTTACCTTTAAAACATATATAAAATAAATTAAAAGCAAGTAAATTACGGAATGGTTGTGGATTCCGAATACTTTTTACAATCACTGTATATTTTGTAAAGAGAAATAATGAAAAATATTTATACCTGAACTGAATTCAACATGGCGTATTATCACCCTAATTTATTAACTAAGTAAAAAAGATAACTTTATAACTAAAATATTTAAATCAAGAGAATATTATTAACATGATAAAATAATTATTTAAAATCAACATATTAAAATAAATACATAGTAGGCTTTAAGATGCTAGTTAAAAAGTTCAACATTTGACGGATTCTTAATTTCGCTAGTTTTGAAATATTTAAAATTATCTGGTACTGAATTTTAAATGTTTTATTGCACGATTTTATATACCTTAATCAATGAAACATTCAGATCGAACACTTTTATTTATAAAATGCTAGAAAAACTATTTAAAATAAATATATAATAAGGTTTGAGATGAATGTAATAAGTTAAATGTGCTGGCTTTGGTGGCTTTTAATTTAGCTATTAGCAATGTTGCCAGTTCCACCACTTATATTGAGACAATAAGTTAAACTAAGTTTTAAATAAATATATTTTTTCCTAAATATGTTAATATTTTATATAAAATGTATAATTTTTATATTATATAGGTTTTAAGATTCTAGTACAGCATTTAGTTCTGGCTTTGTTGGTTCTTAATTTCGCTATTAGCAATGTTGCCAAATCTGCAAAGTACTGAGACTATTGGCGGAAGCTGATAGAGGAGACCAAGATTCAACACCACTATTATTTAAAAAATATGATAACTTTTTTTAAAAATCTATATATTGAAACAATAACGTATATATTTTTAAATATATAAAATAATATACAGTTATAACAGGGTTTGAGATAAGAATTAATATATACAGTGCACAGCTCTGGCTAAGGTTTTTTTTTTTTAATTTTTCTATAATCAGAAATATTCACCTACTTGGAACTGTTCAAATATTTCATATTCCAATGTAAAATTTTTAATACATACTCGAATATTTATATAACCAAATTTCCAAATGCATCATCTATTTAATATTCAATAAATATGTTTATTAATATGATAAAGAAAAATGATGATGATACAGTTAAAATTCAATGGTCTATAAATTATATTAATATACATTATTATGTTTTTAATTGGCTTTTTTCTAGTAATAACTAAAAGGAAATTAATAATGCAGATTAGACACAAAAGAACAGTGGTATATAATTCATAATTATTTAAATATAATTAATTGATTATATTTCAAATAAGTCATTAACATTGTCAATAGTCATTTAGGGAATAATATCATAAATTATGTTAAAGAACATTCCTAAAAAACAAAATTATTATCATGCATAATTTTAAATTCTTACCTTTATGTCGAAAGATTTCAATATGGCCTTCTATCTTCAAGTTTACCACTGCCTGTCTTTTTCTTTAAAACATATTTCGAAACGAAAAGAAATAATAAAATGACACGGAATTAAGAAGCTTAAATAAATCATTATTTTCACATTTATAACACATTTTTCACACAATCTAAATAAAGTTAACCACTCGACACGGACCCGAACCGAACAAGATTGAATCTGAAAGAAGATAAAGATGCAGTTGAGAGAACGGTGGCCTCTGATTGGCTGAGCTCAAAATAGTGATTTAAATAATATTCAGCCTAATTTATCTCAACTACAGTGATATCTATTTTCGTTTCTCACGTAATAGGTATAAAACATATTATTAATTAATGCAATTTATGTCTATACGGTTTAAAGAGTATTTTTAATTTATTATTCTTAGGAGGGAATGCATATTCATACCTTATTAATAGATTAAAATTTATAATAGTTTTCAATTAATATTTCCTTTTTCATATTATTTATATTTTGACACATAAATATATGTATATTTTTAGTTTACACACACACACACACACACACATACATATATATATATATATATATATATATATATATATATATATATATATATATATATATATATATTATATATATATAAACTAATGATATATTTATGGAAGGCAATATATACATACATAAGTTTGATTAAAAAAAAAAAAAATTAAATAATTTAATATGGAGGTGATACCCGAATAGTTTCATATAGCAACTGAATCATAAACTAAGCACTATAAGTAAAAATTCCTTAGTTATGCCGTCCTTCGAAAGGGACGAAGGTGGTCCCGAGCCTGTGCGATGTCAGGTACTCGTTAAAGATCTCTATCCTAATAAAACCTGGATAGGCAAAATTTAGGACTCTTACTGTAACATCGTCCGATTAGCCATAGTAGCATAAAGTGACGTTAAATAAATAAACAAACTCAGCACTATAAGATAACTTTTTTTATAAAATATTATTTTAAAATAAAAGTAAACTGAATAATGTAAAATTAATTAACAATAATTAACACTGTAACAATTTATTTATAAAATAACGGACAGAGAGTAGACCTAACCGCACAGAGACCAGTTCTTAACTGAATGATGTTAGGGTAAAAAGAGAACGGACAGACAGAGACAGACATGCAAAATGTAAAAATTCTATAATTTGATTAGGAAGTTATTGGCTACGAGGATATTAAGTGGGCAGGCATGTAAACATCCTAATTAGGTTTGTCTTCACTTTAAGAATATTGGTTTCAACAGTTTGAATTATATAACCCAGCATCTTTTTTTTTTTTTTTTTTTTTCCAATTACTGCAAAGGTGGGACCACACTACTACTGATTACTTTTGACCCAGTATTGTCTCATCTTATCTATTAGTAAGTAATAATTAAATTAAAAAATCTGGTGCGGGCAACACAAAACTTTCACTTACCTCCGTTTTTAAAACCGATTAATGAATTTTCAAGTACAGTAAGAGATCAAAATGAGTGAAGCCATTAAAGAATTAGTTAAATGGAATTTCTATAGAAACGTGTGTTTTATTAAAAAATCTATTATATTGTTATCTAAAATAATCAGTTAGTTTTATTTTTATTTCATCACTCTCTACTAACTTTTAAAAGCTTGTGTTCAGAAACGTGTGTTTTATTAAAAAATCCATTATATTATTATCTAAAATAATCAGTTAGTTTTATGTTTATTTCATCACTCTCTATTAAGTTTTAAAAGCTTGTGTATGAGATAATATTTTTTCTAAAATCTTTAGCTTTCCAACGGTATATCATTCATGTATATTACTGCTCTTAGATTCAAAAACAAAAAATTGCATTAAAAAAATATTTTTTCTGTTTTCTCGTTTAGTTGGGTATCGAATTTATTCAATTTATATATTTACCTGTTTTTCATAAGCGTTAACAAGATAATATAGTTATTTTTATTGAATCTACAAAATTAAAGGTACTTCAGGGGAAGAAAATTTAAAATATCGGCATTTCAGCCCTGTCAAACCATTTTAATCAGAATAAAACCTACATGATATTAAAGCCCATTAACTTTTACATCGACATAGCGAGTTTAATCAAAATCGTCGTAACCGTTTTCGAGAAAATTGAAAAAAGGTGCAAAATGCATGGTATAAAGTGCCTCTTCTGGTAAGCTCATTTTGATGAAAAAAGTTTTGTAATGTCTCGGACTTATAGTTGTCTTAAATATGAAATTTCAGTTTCATAGGACTTACCGTTTCCGGTCGGGAGTTACCACACACACAGACCTTTTTGCGGGACTTGGTTATTTGGACTCAGGGGACCCTTAAACGTGTATTTCCGTTGAAAACTGGAATTCCAAAATTTTCACGATCGCAATACTTCCCCTTACTATTATAGTATTTATAGTAAGTGAATGTAAAAAATCCCAGTACGTGTAAACGATTGTCCCTTTCTCTTCCTCTCTTAAATAAATAAATGCCTTGCCTATAATATGATAATATTTATATAACTAAATAAATACCAATGGCTTAATCTATACTACCGTCTAAAATCTGTGAAAATTTCATCCTCAAATCGGGAGCCGAACTTCTAGAGCGGTATCCAGAAGTTCGGCTCCCGATTTGGCTCTAACGAAAAATATTTACAATTTATCACCTCTAATCTCTTTACCATCTCTAAATTCAGACCATAATCCCATGATTTTTCGTATTCAATCTCCACTACCTGCAATTTCAAAAATACTCAAATTTTCGCTCAAAGACGCTGACTGGCAAAAGTTCAGGAAAGAGCTAGATTTCCGAATCAACATAAATCCGACCATAAATGATTCGAAAGAAATCTACAGTACCCTAATTGATTTTTATAAACATATAAAATTATCCATGTTGTTATCCATTCCACAACAGTATCACCATCCACATTATCATAATAATTTACCTTACCGACTCAGAGCCCTAATATACATTAAAAATAGATTAAAAAGATACTCCCAACGTAATAATAACCCAAAAAACAAATTAGTCTATAATAAACTAAATAGTTATATTAAAAGACGTCTTAATAATTGGAAAAACGAAAACTGGGCTACGGTTTTGAAATCCTGTCAGCCAGGGGACAATAAAATGTGGAAAATTCACAAGAATTTAACTAAGCAATCCTCGAAAATTTCTCCTTTAAAGAATAATGACGGCTATGCATATCTGAACAGAGATAAAGCTCAGCTATTAGCCAAGCATTTCCAAACAACTCCCTCAATTACTTCTCTCTTTGGATCAAATCACCACAACTGAAAATTTCTGAAATCCGTCCGCGATTATTTAAAATCACCTCTTATTGTTAATTTCTCATCTATCTCTCCAAAAGAAACCGGAAAAATCATTAAATGTCTAAAACCTAAAAAAGCCCCCGGCGATGATAGCATTCCCTCCTTAGTAATAAAAAATTTAAGCCGAAAATCTATTTATTTCTTAACCAAAATATTTAATTCCATATTAAGATTTAGTTACTTTCCCATAGTATGGAAAACTTCCAAAACTATAGTTATAAAAAAAAACAAATAAAGACCATAGTAATGTTTCGAACTACAGACCTATAAGTCTGCTAAATATACTATCCAAAATTCTAGAAAAACTAATACTCAAACGAATTAACAAGCATATTAGACTAAATAATTTACTAAAAGATGAACAATTTGGTTTTAGGGAACACCACTCCACCGTTGACCAATTAGCACGACTCACTGACTTCATCACTAAAGCCTTTAACGAACGTAAACATACCGGTATGCTCCTTCTGGACCTAGAAAAAGCATTTGATACTGTGTGGCACTCCGGACTCATATACAAATTAATCTCATATAATTTTCCGCCATACCTGATTCACATAATTCACTCATATTTATCAAATAGACAGTTTTATATTCAAGTTGGCAAATCTACTTCCGATACTCTCCTTATCTCGGTGGGTCTTCCCCAAGGCTCTTGCTTATCTCCAATTCTATTTAATTTGTTCATTTCCGACCTACCGACCAACCCTTTTGTGACGAGGTCCTTATACGCCGATGACACTGTATTGATACTGTAGTAAATCGCTTACATCAATACTTTAAACAATTTAACAAATATTGCAACAAATGGAAATTGAAAATTAATCCCACCAAATCTGAAGCAATCCTGTTCACTAAACGTCGCTCAAAAATAAACCACCAAATCAAGTTAAATTCAGATCACATCCCATGGTCAAAATCTGTACAGTACTTAAGCCTAACTTTAGACAAATCACTTACTTTCACAGACCACATCAACAGAAAAATTGATAAAGCGAAAAAAAATAATATACAAAATGTTTCCTTACTTTTATAGAAAATTGTGTTTGAGTTCTCAAAACAAATTAACAATATATAAATCAGTGATCCGCCCGTTAATCACATACGCCTCTCCAGTCTAAAGCTCATCCTGCTCGACTAACATCCAAAAACTCGAGAGAATTCAAAACTTGTCAATGGGGATAATTAATAATTTCCCCCGATACACGAAAATATCATCAAAGCTCCAAGACTTGCAGCTTCCTACAATCAAACAACTTGTCCATTCACAAACAGCTCCTTACTTCAGTAAAACTCCAGTCTCTAAAAACCCATTAATAAAAGAAATCGGTAATTACAATAAATTTTCACTAAAACGATATACCCATAGGAGAACAAAACATGTATTATTAAATTAACTTACTTTCTTATGTTCTAAATTTTATAATTTTCAATCATATTATTTATTTTCTATTAATTTTTGTATTTTCAATTATTTTATGTATTTTCAATTATTTTATGTATCTTCAAATATTTTATGTATTCTCAATTATTTTATGTGTAGTTTTTATGCGTAGGGTTTTTTGTATAATTTTTCCTACAATCGCAATATAACCTCAATTTTATTTCACCATATGTTTGCCATTTAGGCTAATGTACTATAATCACAAAAAAACAAAAATATTTTCTGATTGTAAGGATGACTCATCCAAAATCATTGTTAACATTTTGCAAAATGTAAATATGTGAATAAAGTTTATTTTATTTTATTTATTATTATATTATTATCTAAAATAATCAGTTAGTTTGATCTTCTTTTCATTACTCTCTATTAACTTTTAGAAGCTTAAATATAAGATAATATTTTTTCTAAAATCTTTAGCTTTCCAACGGTATATCATACATGTATATTACTGTTCTTATGTTCAAAAACAAAAAATTGCAAAAAAAAAAATATTTTTTCAGTTTACTACTTTAGTTGCTTTTCAAATTCAATATTTGATAAGTGTAATTCAATGCTTTTCAATACTTCCATAAATGTTTTCTCCTTTAGTTGGGTATCGAATTTATTCAATATATATATTTGCCTGTTTTTCATCAGCGTTAACAAGATAATATAGTTATTTTTGTTGAATCTACAAAACTAAAGGTACTTTTGGGGAAGAAAATTTAAAATATCGGCATTTAAGCCCTGTCAGACCATTTTAATCAGAATAAAACCTACATGATATTAAAGCCCATTAAATTTTACATTGATAAAGCAAGTTTAATCAAAATCGTAACTGATGAGAGTACTTTGAGGGGGAAGTTGAAAGTTGTAAATTATTTAATAAATAAACGATTATGCATGTTAATTCCTACAACATATAAGTTAGTATTGAGAAAAAATTAAATAAACTGGTTTTCTAAAAACAAGTGACTTACCTTTGACAAATGTTGCTCTAGAGGATAGTTAAGTGTGTAGGTCCGGCCAGCTTGAACATATTAAACAAAAACAATATAAATTGTACGTTATTTTATTTAAATCTAAAAACAATCATTATTTAACACAATATTTATACAATGCCATAAAATAGCAATATTTTTAATCACGTATATAATATAATACAAACAAATAATCTATATTTAAATATTACAATTTATTTCAATTCTTAAAATATTTAGTATGGTGATTCACAGCCTACAGAATATATTTTAATTTGTATTCAATATCTATCTTAAGCAATACATCCTTCCTTCAATTTACTTTATTATCAATAGTTACATATGCGATATTAATTCCAACATTTTAGAGAATTAAACCAACTTGGGGACATTATTTTTGTAAATAGTTCTTATATACATTATAATTAACATATGAAAAGATATCTCGATGATGAAAATCCATGAAATTTAAGCATTTATAAAGATTAAATATTGATAATAAGTTTTTTGAGGGAAGAATGTATTGATTCCGAAATATATTTTGAATACAAAGTAAAATATCATTGAAAAATATATGTATAAATTGGTTACATAATAAAATAATTTAAAAAAATAAAAGCAATCCTACATTCTTTTAACAATAGAAGAAGACTGTTAAAAACATTAATATTAAGCTATATCCTATCAGTATTATAAGCTAATAACAATACAAAAATAATATTTGATAATATTATCCTATCAGTACTATAAGCTAATAACAAAACAAGAATAATATATGATAATATTAAGGTATATTAATGTCAAAATTTCAGGGATTTAAACCATCTTGAGGAGCTTTTTATATGTACATCATTACTTATATATGTACATCATAATTAAAGTATAAAGAATATCCTAAAGTTTGAGAAAGTTGACATTATTGTAACTTAACTATCGATAATAAATTTATTTAAAGCAAGCAAATATTGTTTCAGATACATGTGGAATACAAATTAAAATATCTTCCAAAAAAATATATAAATGGTTCAGGATATAAGATAATTTTAAAATATGAAGTAATACTATAAGCTAACAAAAATAAAATAAGACTTTAAGAAGATTAATGTAAAGCCATATCAATGCCAACATTTCAGGAATTTAAATCATGTTGAGGACATTTTTTTTCTGCCAATAATTTTTATATACTTCATGTCTGAATATTAAAAAATATCCGAAAGATTGGGAAAATCTATGAAATGGAATTAATAAATCTTAACTATTGATAATAAAATTATTCATAGCAAATCCATATAGAATAAAACTAAATAAAATGTCATCGATGAAAAATATATATTAAATTGGTTATACTTTAACATTATTTTTAAAAAATGAGAGGAATCCTATAACCTAACAACCATTAAATAAGACTATTGGAAGATTAATGTTGTTTACAATAATTACACTCTCAACTGCTCGTACATGATCATTAAATGCGCCAGTTCCTCTTTTACCCTGCCTAAGGTTGTTGATGTTATTGTCTGATCTCTCCTCCTCTGCGACCATTTCAGGATCACTAATTTGTTTTTTGTCCCTCATTTCTTCTATGATGATTCTTCTATTTTATTCAATTAAGGACATGTAATCGTCATGGGGAGACAATAGTTCCTCTTCAGCCATCAGCCTCTTTCCTTCTATTTCTCGTTCCAGATGTTCATACCAATCTTCCAGAGAAGAGAAAAACCTCTTCTTCAGCCTTTTATTTTCTTCATCAAAGAAATCAAAATTGCCATCATTAGACGATTCGAAATCTCTTTTCCGTTTACCTGAAACAATAAAATTAAAAACTTGTATTATAAATTATAGTAAAACATTGCTTTAACTCTATAAATATACATGTAAGTAGTACGTGCAAGTAATGCAATAGTAAATTAATCCAAGGTTTCAACGGTAATTAATGTTTTAACACCTTCTTGGTCCAGTATTCTATAGTCAGCGACCCTTCAAAATAAACTAAATTATTATTCTCGAGGGCCACCCTATGGTTAAAGTAACTGCTGGATTCAAAATAGGGACCAGAATATCATTAGTTCAATTTTCTATCCACTAAGTGGCACCACTCTTTATACTACCTACATCATTGGATCATAAATGGTCAGATTAATTTAGTTGAAATCATTGAAATAGAAATTTTTAAAAATTGCTATTTAAGTCTAGTCAGAATATTTTAATTATCTATCTGATATAAAAAAAAAAATGAAAAAAACATTGAATTATACATTGATGTAAAAACTTAAATGAAAATCTAAGCCTTTTTTGAGAAAATTCTAAAAATATTTGATTGGTCAAATTTGGTGACAAAGTATCTCTGCCATCATTGGCATGTAAAATATACGTGATTCCAGTTTAGGGCTACTTTTCCTTTTCATGTCAGATCCTCCACACACTCTGACCATTGAGGGAGTTTTAGTTATTTGGATTAAGGAACACACTATAGCTATGCGGCTGCAAGAAAATGCTGATCCTTTGGGGACGCATAGGTAAGTAAGCTTAAGGAGTCTTTATGGACGACTAAGTTTAACCTGCCACAGCTGGATTCAAAATATGGATGTGGAAATCAGTAATTGAGTGTTCAATCCATTAGATTGCATCACTCTCAACTTACTGTATCAACCTATTTTAAATGGGCTTTATATTTCAAGAAGAGAGAAGTGTGTAACAATTGACCTCCGGCTGGGTCAATGCTATGCTAGAGGGAATGGTTGCTCACATCTGATCTAGGGCTCACCAAGTTGTGGATCAGACTGAGTGGAGGATGTCAACAAGGTGGTGTGTTATCTCCGCTCCTATGGTGCCTACTTCTCGGCTATCTGTTGACAAAAGTGAATATTGAAGGTTTCTATGCACAGGAATATGCTGATGATATCTCAAAAATTGTCGAAGGAAACTTCCAGACATAATTACCGAATTGCTAAAACTGTGATGGAACTTCTCAGACCAATGGTCTTGGCATCAACCTTAGAGCGTCAACCTATGTGTCTTCACTAACAGAAGAAATTGGATGGCCTCTTTAAAGAGAGAACCCTCTTACTCTCTCCTCAATGAACAGGATAACTCTGAGGAGGATGACAGGACTATATACAGAACACTGTCAGCTTAATAAGCACCTCCACAATATGGGGTTGGTAGCCTCACCGACTAGCATATTCTGCAAGGAAGATTAAACTGCCCATCAAGTTATATGTAGTTGTAAATAGATAGCTAGGATATGGTTCTACCACTTTGGCAATGACCGTTTTCCAGATGATAAGCTTTGTGAACTGATCAATCCCTACAGTTAGGTCAGAACCACTAAGGCGATAGGCCTCCATTAGCACCTCCATAATACAGGGTTGGTAGCCTCACCGATTAGCATATTCTGCAAGAAGGAAGATTAAACTGCCCATCAAGTTATATGTAGTTGTAAATAGATAGCTAGGATATGGTTCTACCACTTTGGCAATGACCGTTTTCCAGATGATAAGCTTTGTGAACTGATCAATCCCTACAGTTAGGTCAGAACCACTAAGGCGATAGGCCTCCATTAGCACCTCCATAATACAGGGTTGGTAGCCTCACCGATTAGCATATTCTGCAAGAAGGAAGATTAAACTGCCCATCAAGTTATATGTAGTTGTAAATAGATAGCTAGGATATGGTTCTACCACTTTGGCAATGACCATTTTCCAGATGATAAGCTTTGTGAACTGATCAATCCCTACAGTTAGGTCAGAACCACTAAGGCGATAGGCCTCCATTAGCACCTCCATAATACAGGGTTGGTAGCCTCACCGATTAGCATATTCTGCAAGAAGGAAGATTAAACTGCCCATCAAGTTATATGTAGTTGTAAATAGATAGCTAGGATATGGTTCTACCACTTTGGCAATGACCGTTTTCCAGATGATAAGCTTTGTGAACTGATCAATCCCTACAGTTAGGTCAGAACCACTAAGGCGATAGGCCTCCATTAGCACCTCCATAATACAGGGTTGGTAGCCTCACCGATTAGCATATTCTGCAAGAAGGAAGATTAAACTGCCCATCAAGTTATATGTAGTTGTAAATAGATAGCTAGGATATGGTTCTACCACTTTGGCAATGACCATTTTCCAGATGATAAGCTTTGTGAACTGATCAATCCCTACAGTTAGGTCAGAACCACTAAGGCGATAGGCCTCCACTAGCACCTCCATAATACAGGGTTGGTAGCTCACCGATTAGCATATTCTGCAAGAAGGAAGATTAAACTTCCCATCAAGTTATATGTAGTTGTAAATAGATAGCTAGGATATGGTTCTACCACTTTGGCAATGACCATTTTCCAGATGATAAGCTTTGTGAACTGATCAATCCCTACAGTTAGGTCAGAACCACTAAGGCGATAGGCCTCCATTAGCATCTCCATAATACAGGGTTGGTAGCCTCACCGATTAGCATATTCTGCAAGAAGGAAGATTAAACTGCCCATCAAGTTATATGTAGTTGTAAATAGATAGCTAGGATATGGTTCTACCACTTTGGCAATGACCATTTTCCAGATGATAAGCTTTGTGAACTGATCAATCCCTACAGTTAGGTCAGAACCACTAAGGCGATAGGCCTCCATTAGCACCTCCATAATACAGGGTTGGTAGCCTCACCGATTAGCATATTCTGCAAGAAGGAAGATTAAACTGCCCATCAAGTTATATGTAGTTGTAAATAGATAGCTAGGATATGGTTCTACCACTTTGGCAATGACCATTTTCCAGATGATAAGCTTTGTGAACTGATCAATCCCTACAGTTAGGTCAGAACCACTAAGGCGATAGGCCTCCACTAGCACCTCCATAATACAGGGTTGGTAGCCTCACCGATTAGCATATTCTGCAAGAAGGAAGATTAAACTGCCCATCAAGTTATATGTAGTTGTAAATAGATAGCTAGATATGGTTCTACCACTTTGGCAATGACCGTTTTCCAGATGATAAGCTTTGTGAACTGATCAATCCCTACAGTTAGGTCAGAACCACTAAGGCGATAGGCCTCCATTAGCACCTCCATAATACAGGGTTGGTAGCCTCACCGATTAGCATATTCAGCAAGAAGGAAGATTAAACTGCCCATCAAGTTATATGTAGTTGTAAATAGATAGCTAGGATATGGTTCTACCACTTTGGCAATGACCGTTTATCCAGATGTAAGCTTTGTGAACTGATCAATCCCTACAGTTAGGTCAGAACCACTAAGGCGATAGGCCTCCATTAGCACCTCCATAATACAGGGTTGGTAGCCTCACCGATTAGCATATTCTGCAAGAAGGAAGATTAAACTGCCCATCAAGTTATATGTAGTTGTAAATAGATAGCTAGGATATGGTTCTACCACTTTGGCAATGACCGTTTTCCAGATGATAAGCTTTGTGAACTGATCAATCCCTACAGTTAGGTCAGAACCACTAAGGCGATAGGCCTCCATTAGCACCTCCATAATACAGGGTTGGTAGCCTCACCGATTAGCATATTCTGCAAGAAGGAAGATTAAACTGCCCATCAAGTTATATGTAGTTGTAAATAGATAGCTAGGATATGGTTCTACCACTTTGGCAATGACCATTTTCCAGATGATAAGCTTTGTGAACTGATCAATCCCTACAGTTAGGTCAGAACCACTAAGGCGATAGGCCTCCACTAGCACCTCCATAATACAGGGTTGGTAGCTTCACCGATTAGCATATTCTGCAAGAAGGAAGATTAAACTTCCCATCAAGTTATATGTAGTTGTAAATAGATAGCTAGGATATGGTTCTACCACTTTGGCAATGACCATTTTCCAGATGATAAGCTTTGTGAACTGATCAATCCCTACAGTTAGGTCAGAACCACTAAGGCGATAGGCCTCCATTAGCACCTCCATAATACAGGGTTGGTAGCCTCACCGATTAGCATATTCAGCAAGAAGGAAGATTAAACTGCCCATCAAGTTATATGTAGTTGTAAATAGATAGCTAGGATATGGTTCTACCACTTTGGCAATGACCGTTTCCAGATGATAAGCTTTGTGAACTGATCAATCCCTACAGTTAGGTCAGAACCACTAAGGCGATAGGCCTCCATTAGCACCTCCATAATACAGGGTTGGTAGCCTCACCGATTAGCATATTCTGCAAGAAGGAAGATTAAACTGCCCATCAAGTTATATGTAGTTGTAAATAGATAGCTAGGATATGGTTCTACCACTTTGGCAATGACCATTTTCCAGATGATAAGCTTTGTGAACTGATCAATCCCTACAGTTAGGTCAGAACCACTAAGGCGATAGGCCTCCACTAGCACCTCCATAATACAGGGTTGGTAGCTTCACCGATTAGCATATTCTGCAAGAAGGAAGATTAAACTTCCCATCAAGTTATATGTAGTTGTAAATAGATAGCTAGGATATGGTTCTACCACTTTGGCAATGACCATTTTCCAATGATAAGCTTTGTGAACTGATCAATCCCTACAGTTAGGTCAGAACCACTAAGGCGATAGGCCTCCATTAGCACCTCCATAATACAGGGTTGGTAGCCTCACCGATTAGCATATTCAGCAAGAAGGAAGATTAAACTGCCCATCAAGTTATATGTAGTTGTAAATAGATAGCTAGGATATGGTTCTACCACTTTGGCAATGACCGTTTTCCAGATGATAAGCTTTGTGAACTGATCAATCCCTACAGTTAGGTCAGAACCACTAAGGCGATAGGCCTCCATTAGCACCTCCATAATACAGGGTTGGTAGCCTCACCGATTAGCATATTCTGCAAGAAGGAAGATTAAACTGCCCATCAAGTTATATGTAGTTGTAAATAGATAGCTAGGATATGGTTCTACCACTTTGGCAATGACCGTATTCCAATGATTAAGCTTTGTGAACTGATCAATCCCTACAGTTAGGTCAGAACCACTAAGGCGATAGGCCTCCATTAGCACCTCCATAATACAGGGTTGGTAGCCTCACCGATTAGCATATTCTGCAAGAAGGAAGATTAAACTGCCCATCAAGTTATATGTAGTTGTAAATAGATAGCTAGGATATGGTTCTACCACTTTGGCAATGACCATTTCCAGATGATAAGCTTTGTGAACTGATCAATCCCTACAGTTAGGTCAGAACCACTAAGGCGATAGGCCTCCATAGCACCTCCATAATACAGGGTTGGTAGCTTCACCGATTAGCATATTCTGCAAGAAGGAAGATTAAACTTCCCATCAAGTTATATGTAGTTGTAAATAGATAGCTAGGATATGGTTCTACCACTTTGGCAATGACCATTTTCCAGATGATAAGCTTTGTGAACTGATCAATCCCTACAGTTAGGTCAGAACCACTAAGGCGATAGGCCTCCATTAGCACTCCATAATACAGGGTTGGTAGCCTCACCGATTAGCATATTCTGCAAGAAGGAAGATTAAACTGCCCATCAAGTTATATGTAGTTGTAAATAGATAGCTAGGATATGGTTCTACCACTTTGGCAATGACCATTTTCCAGATGATAAGCTTTGTGAACTGATCAATCCCTACAGTTAGGTCAGAACCACTAAGGCGATAGGCCTCCACTAGCACCTCCATAATACAGGGTTGGTAGCCTCACCGATTAGCATATTCTGCAAGAAGGAAGATTAAACTGCCCATCAAGTTATATGTAGTTGTAAATAGATAGCTAGGATATGGTTCTACCACTTTGGCAATGACCATTTTCCAGATGATAAGCTTTGTGAACTGATCAATCCCTACAGTTAGGTCAGGACCACTAAGGCGATAGGCCTCCATTAGCACCTCCATAATACAGGGTTGGTAGCCTCACCGATTAGCATATTCTGCAAGAAGGAAGATTAAACTGCCCATCAAGTTATATGTAGTTGTAAATAGATAGCTAGGATATGGTTCTACCACTTTGGCAATGACCATATTTCCAATGATAAGCTTTGTGAACTGATCAATCCCTACAGTTAGGTCAGAACCACTAAGGCGATAGGCCTCCATTAGCACCTCCATAATACAGGGTTGGTAGCCTCACCGATTAGCATATTCTGCAAGAAGGAAGATTAAACTGCCCATCAAGTTATATGTAGTTGTAAATAGATAGCTAGGATATGGTTCTACCACTTTGGCAATGACCGTTATTCCAGATGATAAGCTTTGTGAACTGATCAATCCCTACAGTTAGGTCAGAACCACTAAGGCGATAGGCCTCCATTAGCACCTCCATAATACAGGGTTGGTAGCCTCACCGATTAGCATATTCTGCAAGAAGGAAGATTAAACTGCCCATCAAGTTATATGTAGTTGTAAATAGATAGCTAGGATATGGTTCTACCACTTTGGCAATGACCGTATCCAAATGTTAAGCTTTGTGAACTGATCAATCCCTACAGTTAGGTCAGAACCACTAAGGCGATAGGCCTCCATTAGCACCTCCATAATACAGGGTTGGTAGCCTCACCGATTAGCATATTCTGCAAGAAGGAAGATTAAACTGCCCATCAAGTTATATGTAGTTGTAAATAGATAGCTAGGATATGGTTCTACCACTTTGGCAATGACCGTATCCCAAATGTTAAGCTTTGTGAACTGATCAATCCCTACAGTTAGGTCAGAACCACTAAGGCGATAGGCCTCCATTAGCACCTCCATAATACAGGGTTGGTAGCCTCACCGATTAGCATATTCTGCAAGAAGGAAGATTAAACTGCCCATCAAGTTATATGTAGTTGTAAATAGATAGCTAGGATATGGTTCTACCACTTTGGCAATGACCGTATCCCAAATGTTAAGCTTTGTGAACTGATCAATCCCTACAGTTAGGTCAGAACCACTAAGGCGATAGGCCTCCATTAGCACCTCCATAATACAGGGTTGGTAGCCTCACCGATTAGCATATTCTGCAAGAAGGAAGATTAAACTGCCCATCAAGTTATATGTAGTTGTAAATAGATAGCTAGGATATGGTTCTACCACTTTGGCAATGACCGTATCCCAAATGTTAAGCTTTGTGAACTGATAGATCTTAACAATTTCATAAGATTGGCAAAGGCAATAGGCCTGTATTAACAGGATAAGCAAGAATGGAGCAAAATAAGTTTGTTTGCGCTACAGTGCATGGCATAAACTCAAAAAAAGAAGAAATTAATAATCAGACCACCAAAGCCTGGCGGAGGTTGAGATCAATATCTGTAATTATGTCTAACACTTGACAATTACCATTGACAGTAAGAAATGGGACAGCCAAATTAATAAATCTTGCACCAAGGCACTCATGTTATAAGCTAAATATAGCTGGTAATATCGGTTAGCTAAATATATGGTAAATACGGTTAGCTAAATATAGCTGGTAAATATCGGTTAGCTAAATATAGCTGGTAAATATCGGTGTTTTCTCTTAAGGCATGATCGCCATACACACTGCAAATTTTTTTAACCTAATGTGAAGTGGATTCTCCTTTTCGGAAATAAAAAATGATTAAATGATGAAAATGAATTTCTTCCTCTTCCATTTTGAGAGGGCATAACACCACTTAAATCATTAACAGTTTAAAAATATGATCCAAAATTTAATTCAAAAGCATAAAAATCTCTTTAAAATGTCCAATTTAATCAAAATGGAAATGTTGAATTACTGTCCAAATTATATAGAAATGTTTAATGGAACCCAAATAACTCAAATGTACCTCACAACCGACCTGCCCTTTACGCATAAAAAACTTATGGCTCAAATCCAGACTGCTAACAATAAATTCCAGCAAATCACAATGAAAAACATAACGCATAGATTCAATCCAATAGAAAACTGTACCATCTGCAATAAGAAAGAAGCTGACAATATTCACCATTTCTTCACATCATGCCCAGCCTACTCCTCCTTCTGCTCAAACATCATAACAGCCATGGACCAGTTAACACCTTCAAACTTCAGACTATATCTCAAAAATATAACCTCCGAAAATACTAAAAAACTGTACTTTTACACCTGAGCAAGCCTAAATTTAAGAGGTTTTGTGATAGATCACTAACTCAAAAAATGTATCTTAATTTATTTATTATGATTTTGTTTTGTTTTTGAAGTCGTAAGAAATGGATATATATTTTTTTGCTAATTATTATTCTTTATTTTATTTTATTTGTATTTTTTTTTTTTTTTCGTGGCTAAATATAATTTATTTTTTTATTGTACTCACATATGACTATGTACATATATTTATTATTATTATTATTACATATATATATGTTTTCTTTAGTTTGTTACACCAAAAAGTTGAAAACAGTATATAAAAATATGATTTATGTACACACTCCTATTGTATGGGGACATCCCCGATTGCAATAAAAGTATATTCTATTCTATTCTATTCTCTTCATTAACAGGTTTAGTTGAAATACCTAATCCTGTAACATTCTCCTTGCATGTTATATCTATATACTGAGTCTTATATCTATATACTGAGGTTATATCTATATACTGAGTTTCTTATCAATTTCTAGTGAGTGATATTGCAGAAGCAGATACCAGACCTTAAGTGTAACAAAAAGGTTTATATGATCCATCGTCCAACCAATTCTCAACGGTTTGGGAGCAAAATCAAAATTTGTGATTTTTGCTGTCTATGGCTTTTAGCAGAATAAGAGATAAGAGAGCTCCTATGCTAAACATAAAATATTTAGAAATCTGAGTTTTCTTATTTACCCATCCTATTAGTATGAAATAAGGGATAAAACTATTTGTCGTATATTCTTAGAAATGTGAAAATTTAATTTTAAACATGACATTTTACAATACATACTTTTCAATTTGGAGGATTCGACTTCTCAATATCAGGAAAATTTTATCTTCTTTCAGTTGGTACCACCTCTGTTTCTTTGCATGCACATCGAGTGGATATTTGAGTTTTCCTAATGAAAACCAGGGATAACAGCAAAAAATGCAAAATTTGACTTTGCTGTTTAACAATTGAGAATCGGACTATGGGACATTTCTTTGAAGGTCTGCTACCTGCTCACACGTTATGGCTAAACATTTATCTGACTCTATATGTATATTAATAAATTATTCAAATTTGATTTAATTCTTTCATCAGCTGTTATTCAAATATATATATATATATGTTTGATCAGTTCTCGACTGTTGATAATTTAAGTTTGTGTTGTTCTTAGGTTTCAGTCAATGAATAAACAATTTTATCTATGCGACGTTTCGAGAATTTATTGTTCTCATAATCATGCCTTAACAGTGGAAAAAACAAAAAAAAACAGAACATTAATATTATTATACAATAATTAATATATGATGTTATTGTTAGAGATATAAAAAAGAGTACATTGAACAATGAATATTAATACAGTAGGTACATAGATATTTTAAATTAGGATTTACATTAAAGATATTATTATAAAATTACTTACAATTTTGGACAAAATAGTGTCTTAATTAGGCATGTTTAGCCTACAAGCTTTGAAAGAACACTGAAAAAATAAAAAAGGAATCGTTCAAGTATGGAAGATTTTTGTAGGAATTTATGATGACGTCAGGTGTCTGGGGTATTCTCCCTCCTATTGTTGAGTTGTTTTCGTTTTATTTCGTATTATTATTAAGACGTTTTATTTTATTTTTTTAAATTTTAATATGTGTTTATCAAATTTGAGTAACATGCATTTAGGTTTTGGACATCCGATTTTTTATTTATGGCGCGATTTTTATATTTCTCTATGGTAATCATTTCTTTAAAATTTCGTTTGAAGCTGTTTTTTTTCATAATGAATAATTTTCGGTGAGTGAAATTTAAATGAATGTCCCGTTTTTCTGAAATGAGTAGTGAGGGCAGTTTGGTCAGGTTTATTTGGATCTTTTTTAATTGAAGTGCAGCTATATTTGTGTTGGTATACTCTCCTTTTTAAATATTGTTCCGATGTTCCAAAATAAGACTTTCCGCATTTGTCTTCACAAGGTATTTCGTATACTACATTTGATTGAAGGTCTAATTTGTCGGAATCTTTAGTTTTTGTAAATAATTTTGATAAAGTATTTATATTTTTGTACGTAATGGCAGAACTTTTGCAAGTTTTTCGGAAAGTGTGGGTATGTATGGGATAGTGTAATATATTTTGGTGCTGTTCTCATTGTGTTGTTGTTTTTGTGACGTTGGTATCTGTTTTAGTAGTTTACATATGAGTTTGTGTGGATAACCATTTTCTAAAAGGATGTCAACTACTTTATTTTCCGCGATTTTTTGGTATTTTTTTGAGGTTAATTTTCTCGCTCGATCTATTAAATTTTTTGCTGTGTTGATTTTATACCTATTAGGACATTGACTTTTATAGTGGATGTATCTACCGGAATGAATAGGCTTTTGCCACCACTTGGTTTCTATTTCCCCGTTTTGTTTGTGAATTAAGAGTATGTCTAAAAATGGTAAAACTATTGTTAGTTTCATGTTCAATCGTAAATGTCAGTCTGTGTGAATATTTGTTAAATTCAGTTAATATAATATCTTCTTCATTATTTTCTGTGGGTATTGCGGTTATGATGTCATCTACAAATTTAAATAAAAACGGAATATTGAATGGAATTTTGGGAATAACTGTATCGAGTAATTCTTCTAAGTAAATGTCTGCCAGAATTGGAGCAATAGGGGATCCCATGGGGCAGCCATACTTTTGAACATAAAAGTTATCATTAAATTGGAAATATCCTCTATCCGTACAGAGGGTGAGGAGTTTCAAAAATTGGTTTTTGGGGATGGTTGTGTGTGTTTCGATTTTGTTCCACTTCTTTTCAATTATTTCTTTAATTTTCAGAATACAAATATTAGTAAATAGAGAGGAGGCGTCTAATGAAATTAGTTTATAACCTGTGGGCACATGGATTTGGGTAATTTTTCCAAATCCATTACCCAAATTACCCAAATTTTTCCTTCTTAATTATAATTAAATTCTTGAACTAAAAAAGCTCTATAACGTAACGCTTCTCTTAAAAATTTTACTAGGACAGTCCAGTTAGAGCCGTTTAAAAGATTAATGACTTCACTATCTGTTAACGTTGCACTATTCAAAAATTTGATTCTATATGGGTTTTACTATAGGGCAGATGGCAATTTGGTGCTTAACATTTTCAACTTCTTTTAAATTACAAAGAGGGCATAGTTGACATATATCAGTTCTGAACGGTTTATAATTTTAATTTAATAATTCTGCGCGGCTTTTTAGTATTAATTTTGCATCATTAAATGGCATAGAATATATATAACCCCTGCTTGAATTATAATTTAATTTAGGATATAGACCATGATGCGAGCCTTGTTTTGCATTCGATTCCGCATTTAATACTTCTTCCTTAGTTATATTACTAATAATATTGTCTATATTGGCTTCCCATATTGAGTTGATATTATCTTTGTTCACATTCGTATTAATATCATATTTGTCACACAAATACTTCCATGATTGAAACTAGTAGAGTTTTTTATTAATTATTTGTTTTGCAACAATTTTCGGTAATCTTGAATCTGGCAGCTTTAAAACTTTCAAAACATACTTTAAATGTAATTTTAATGTGTGCAAGTAAATATTTGAAACATTAAATTCTAAATTGAAAATATAATTTGGCGTATTTTCTGGGAGCGAAAATAGTTTTTTAATAAAGAATCTGTAATTTTTCGACGTGCTCGAATTTTTCAAAACCCCAAACTTGTGAGCCATAACACATGACCGATCTCGATACGGCATTGAATACTTTAAACTTAGCAGAGACAGGTATATTATTGTTATTAAAAACGTTATGCCAAATACTGTTAATACCCAATTTCGCAGTAGATAGTTTTTCTTTCAGATGGTAGTTAAAGGATAAAGTAGGAGTTAGGTAGACACCTAAATATTTATATTTATCTACAACTTGAATTTGTTTACCACTATACTCCCAATTACCCCTACACTTTCCACCTCTTTTCTTGCAGATCATAATTTTGGATTTATCGAGATTAACTTCTAGCCCCCAACTATCGCAATATACACTCAATTTATTCATAATGACTTGTAATTTGACGGGGTCATCACTAATCAAAACAATATCATCAGCATACATCTGCATATTTACATCGAAATTTCCCAATTTTACACCTCCTCCTATTTCTTCGACCAAATCATTAATATAAATACTAAACAAGATTGGCGATAAAAGGCATCCTTGTTTTAAACCGCTTGGTGTGTCAAAAAACTCGGACATTCCTTCATTACCCCAAACAGCCGCACGCGTTTTGTCGTACAGGCATTTAATTAAATTAACAAATTTGTTGGATATGCCACATTTATGTAACTTATAAAATAGTAAATCTCTCGGAATGGAGTCAAAAGCAGCTCTAAAGTCGATAAAAAACAAATAAATTCGGTTCACCTCTTCTAATTTTAGTTTGATTAAATTAGTTAGATTAAAAATATTATCTATTGTTGAATAACCTTTACGAAAACCCGCCTGGAATTCAGAAAGAACATTGTGCACTTCAAGCCAGAGTTGCAGCCTGTTTAATAACAATCCGGTAAACAGTTTAGCATCGGCATTAATAAAGGATATTCCTCTATAGTTGGTCACTTGACTAGAATCCCCTTTCTTATACAAAGGGAAAATAAGTGAGTCTTTAAAATCATTAGGAACTCGAGAATTACTATATATTTCATTATAAACTCTAATTAACTCACTTATGAAACTTTTTGGGGCATTCTTATAGAATTCATAGGGAATACGATTTATACCCGGGGCTTTACCGTTTCCCGCATTTTTCAAGACTATCTCTAGCTCAGAGATTGAGAAATCAGAATCTAACAAAGCATCTTTATATATTATCCCAGTATCTGTTATACGCGGGGTGATACTTTTACTTGATAATAAGCTTTGAAAGTATGTTTTAAATTCTTTAATACTAATACCTTTATTTGCCAGAAATTTTTTTTGCTTAAATATTTTTATAATACTCCAAAATTGTTGCGAATCTTTAATATGGCTTAATTTATCTACTTGTTTTTTAAGATAATCATTTCGTTTGGATATGCAGTGAGCCTTATAAGTTCTATTACTTTCTAAATATAATTTTCTTAAAAGAACGGAATTGTTCCTCTTACATATTCTTAACAATTTAATTGATTTTTTTCTCAGCTGTAAGCAACTCCAGTCAAACCATTCTTGTTTCTTTCGCAGGTTAACGCTATTGTTTATGTATTTTTTTGTAGTTGCTAACTTAATAGATTTATTTAATTTAGCTAAGGATATTTCAGGTTCATTCTCTAAAATTTTGAAATTCGACATTTCTCCCTCTAATTTACTCTTAAAAATTTTATTTTCATCATCTGACCAAAATAATTTTGGGAGTAAGGGCAAAACGACCTCATTTCGATTAATATGAGTGATTTTCATGGTTACAGCCACCGGCAAATGATCTGAGAAAATTTCTGTAATAACCTCAAATTTATCAATTTTATTTATTAAATTCGAACTGACACAACAAAGGTCAATTACCGAAGAGCCCATAGCTCCAACAAAAGTTAATTCACCTAATTCATCACCTTTAGTTCTTCCGTTGAGGATTATAAGGTCATTATTTTCGCAAAAATCAATCCACAACCTCCCTTTTGAATTAATGTACAAGTCTTTAGATTGTCGATTTGACTTAATATTGGCATCATATATTAAATTTGTTTTAAATTTTTGGGCGTTAGAAATTCTGGCATTTATGTCTCCTATTATTACCATATTATGTAAATTACCTTGCTGTACAAAGTCCGTTATTGAATCGAAATCCTTTTTCCAAGTATTTACATTGAGGTATACTGGAATAATATTAATATTGTTTTTATTTTCAGAGAATTTTAAAATAACGTTATCGCGTATATTAATAAATGAACATTGTCTCGAAGTAAATTTTGTCTTTTTGTAACCATATATTGCCCCACCCGAAGCCCTGCCATACCTAAAACGTCTTACAGCTGGAATTACAAAAATACTAAAATCATTCAGTAGATTCTGACACAATTCCACATCTTTTTTCTCTATGAACGTTTCAAATAATAAAATAATATCATATCTTTTTACAAAATCAAAAAAATTTAATAAACTTTGTTTATTTTTTAAACCTGCAATGTTATAGGCCATGATGGAGATACCTGGTTTATTGCCGTTTTGTTTACCATTTTCATTACATTTGATCTTCTCTTTCTGATTTCTCGAGGCGACGAAAAGAAGAGCGGGGGCGTGGCGACCTTTCGGTTTTGCTCTTCTTCGATGGATTCCTTTTCTTAATAAGTTTGCCTTCCTTCAGCCAGCGCCTAAGGGTACCGTCCGAAAAATTTTCTGTGCCTGTAGCTTGCGATGAATCATCCCCTTCGCTATCTTCTGAGAGATTATCTTCGGTTCGAAACCAAGCCTGCAGCTCGTCTAAGCTCCCTAATTTACCGTCTATATATTAATTTGTCGTATTTCATATAGGCTTTTTTTTTCTCTTCCCTAGCCGTCTTCCAATAGGGATAGAGCTGCTTTCTTATAGCTCTTATATGCGGCGGAAAATCTTCGGATAAAGATAAGCCCGTTCCTTTAAGATTTCTAGCTGATCTCAGTATCGCCATTTTAGTTCTGTAAGCCAAAAACCTTATTAGTACAGGACGTTTAAAACCCTTTTTAGGTCCCATTCTTTTAACGAAATCAAGCGCCGTTAAATCGTACTGCGATTTAAAAACATCTTTTAATAATAAACCAATATTTTCTTCCAAGTCCCAAACTTTTTCATCTGGGTTTTCTGGCAAATTGAATAAAATTAGATTGTTCTTCCTGAAATT